>JAULAV010003105.1:0-25000 GCA_030789695.1 Scilla litardierei | reverse complement strand
GACAAGAAAAAGGGAAGTACAAGTAGCAAGTGTGGCATGGATGACAAGTTTTACAAGTATAAACACGGACAAGTACAATCAAGTATTTCATGTCAAGTAAACAAGTTGTGCACAGAGATTCCGCCTGTTGGCTAGAGTGGCTAATCGGGCCAACTCCTAAGCTCAAGTGACCGTTTATCTCTTACCCCTCCCACGTGTGTCGAGCCAGGGCATTACCCCGAACACGGAATTCTCGCTTCTGGAACACGAGCCAGGAAATGTGCTTAACACGTATATCGAGCCAGGGCATTACCCTGAACACGGAATGCTCGCTTCTGGAACACGAGCCAGGAAGTGTATTTAACAAGTATGGTGTAGGGTTATGCCCGCATAACGGGAGCCTAGCCCGTAACACGGAAACACGGACTTGTACAAGGGTTTGTAGCGTATGCTACGATGCAACATTCAATGCATGGATGACATGGCATGGCATGTAGTAAGGCGTATAGGTAAGGAATTTAAACATGGCAGTTTAATATGCATGAACAACAAGTTAAAGGGGTTGGATCTAGCTTCGTTGTCAAGCTAGATCAATTAAGGTGACAGATCTAGTTTCGTTGTCAAACTAGATCAAATAGGCGTCTAGGCAGCTATCATTTCACTGTCTAGTCTCTTTTACGCTACAACAAGCAAATGGCCTAAGGCATGGCCTAAAACCCTAAGTGGCAAGTTTCACTTGCCTAGCACCGAGGATGACGATCAACGAGGCACGCCACAAAATGTTAACTACGGAGATGAGATCACTGCCATGGCAAAACAACATTAGAACAACATCCAACCTAGCTCATTATTAGGGTTTCAATAAAATCACAAGGAGTGTTATGAGAATATCAAAGGATCGAACCCTACCGTGTAGAAGCGGAAGATCAATGCCGAGCAAGCACGGCAACGGAAGAAACGATCCGGGGAACCTATAGTTCAGATCTGGAATGGATGGGAAAATCTGGAGAAAATGAGATTTTGGGGGTTTTCCGGCGACCTAGAGGTGATGGCCGGCCTAAATGGAGAGGGAGAGGGGCTCTTGATGAAGGATGAAGGCTATGGGAAGATGGATGATGATTTGGGAAAGAAGGAGGTTCAGGAGAACTGAAGGAAGAAAGAAAAACGTTTGGGGGGTTTAAATAGGCATAGCCGGCGGCTGCCCAAAAATTAGGGTTTCTGGGTTGATTAGTCGGTCAAAGAAGGGTTGTTGACCGACTAGTTTAACAACTAGTCGGTCGGTCGACCAACTGTGACCGACTAAAAGCAAACAGTAACTCAGGTCGTCAAAATGGTCAATGAATTAGTCGGTTAAAGAACGATGACTGACCGACTAGTTTGACATCTAGTCGGTCGAAAGATGTTCTTAGACCGACTAACGATAAACAGTAACTCAGGTGAAATTTATCAAAGGGACTAGTCGGTCTGAGAGCAAGTTCTGACCGACTAGTTTCACATCTAGTCGGTCAGTGGTTGTTCTTAGACCGACTAAGAGTTAACAGTAACTCCTGTACAATTGATTCAATGAACTAGTCGGTTCCAATAGAGTTCCTGACCGACTAGATCTCAATCTAGTCGGTTGGTTCCCCTTCTTGAACCAACTAACCGGCACGATAAGTGCCGAATTGAAGCGCGAAGCTTCGGGTAGATTCCTACGGCATCTAAGATCACTCTAACTCTAAAATATGAGCGATTTGAAGTTCTTCATTAGGGACTTACTCCACGATCAACGATTCTAAGGAATAAGCTAGAAAATCACGACGAAACGAATGAAAACGAAAGCTACGGGGACGAAAACCACACATAAGGAGAAAATCCATTCAAAACATATATATAATATAGATAATCCAAAATACATGAAAACCAGTCGTTACAGCTTCCATCGCTGATCTACATCTTGGAGCTAGGGTTTGGTGCCTTCATCTTCCCCAAAATTCTCTTTGCCCTAAATCGTAAGTTTTACTCAAGGCAAAGGATTTTGTTGGTAAGTTCGTATTTCATTTAACTTTGAATATTGCATGTTTTACTCTCGGTTGTGAGAGTTTGTTTGTGATCTCGGGTTGTGGGAGTCACAAATTCATTTGTGTATGATTTGATCTTGTAGAGGTTTTCTACAAGTATTTCATAGTGCAAATTTGAGTTAGAAGTTTCTAACTCAAGTATCCGGAGGGGATCCGGGTGGTTGAGACTGAGGATCACCGGGAACAAGTCGGGGAGACTTGGGTGGATCCGAACCCGTTAATTCATTTGTTTGCGATTGCATTTCTTTGTTGTCAATATTTACATTTCCACATTGTTGGTTGAGTTTGCAAGATAATTAGGAATTATCTTCTTAATTATTTTAAAGTACTATTCACCCCCCCTCTAGTACTTGTGCAGTCGCTTCGTAGGGCATTACAGTATCTTCATTGTTCTAGCTTAAATGTTGAATTTTTTTGTTTTCAATAGTTCAGTTCCCATGTATGCTTATGTTTTCCATAATGATTTAGCTTGATCATTAAAATTGGAATATCCTATTAAAGTTGTTAAATTTAGAAGCATATGGTCTTAATTTGTTTCATTTTTTTCCAACAAAAAAAACACAGCCATGTTTGTTAATTTTGGGAATTTAGCCGTGTAATTCGGAAACTTGACAAAAAATCTAATTTTTTTAATTAAATGCATTAAAATGGGGGCATGCCAATAAGTTGCTTCAACTATCATGACCTATTCTTACAGTTAGAGGCTTCTTATTGCTAGCTATGTTCTTGCATATCATCAGAACATCACTATCGTATTTTTTAAGTTGACCCCTTTGTTTTGTGATTATTGTTGATAAAATCAAAATCCAGCCAAAAATTTTAACTACTTCCACATGATTGTTGTTAAGCATCAGCTTTTTACACATACAGTGAAGTTTCCTCTTGGGCTTTATTGCAAAGAACATGAAATGGGTTTTATAAGGTTATGTTTTGTGTTGGAATATTGGAAGCTTATTTCAAATAATTTGGTTATAAAAGCCTTTTGTACGCTTTATTGTTGTGGATACTTTGTAGAAAAGCCTTTTGAACACTTTAAAGTCGGTTTCAGATGTCTCTGGGGTCCTGAGGATCTTGGATGTTTATGTACTTTTGTATGAATCTGCACTTTTTTGCATGAAAAATTGATACCATGTATAGAGTAAAGAATAAAAGAAAGAAAGAAAGAATCATATAGAATCATAGTTCTTTTCCACATTGGGCTATTTTTTGAATCTTTTTTAATTATAGTTTTGCACTTTTTTAAATCTGCAAGTTTTTTTAAATCTTTGTAATATCTATTAAAGAAAGAAAGAAAGAATCTCTGCAACTATCTCAAAACAATCATATGGAATCATAGTTCTGTTCCACATTGGCCTATGGCAGCTGCCATAAAATTTTGTTCCTTCATCTACTAAGATTGTGATTCCTTTTATTTGTTGAAGCTATCAGCTAATTTTTGGTTCAAGAGCTCTTCCATGGCTTTAAGGGTCGGTATAGTTATAGATTCAAGAAAAGAAATCACATAACACAAACCAAGAAGATAAGGCCTTTTGCATGTTTTTAATTAGAATTGACTATTCATGGGCAAATGAATTACAATGCCATTTATATCAGGCTAAAAACCAGGTGTAGTTACTTTGGCAGTCCTCAACTTTTGCAGTCCTGATATATGGCTTTCTTGGTATATATGGTGGTCCTGATATATATGGTCGTCCTGATATAATTGAGTTATTGTAGTCTGATATAAAATTATCAGGTAACACCAAAAATGATTTGGCAGTCCTGATATAATGTTTTTAAAGATAACTATATATGACAGTCCTTAATGATAACTATATATGACAGTTCTTAAATATATATGGCATTCTTTAAATATATATTTAAGGACTGAATAAAATTATATATGACAGTCCTGATATAAAGTCTGAAATGGTGTTGGCTTCTGCTATAAGAAAAGGATAAATCATATTTGATGATTAATCTTATATATATAAGAAAAGGAGAGATTCTCTCCTATGACACCCTATTTCCCGTTTCCTATATATATATATATATATATATATATATATATATATATATATATATATATATATATATATATATATATATATACTAGTCATTACTCGTGCCCATAGGGCACGGTTTATTTAATGGCTGAGTTTTTCTCCCCCACAAATTTCAAGTTCCCACAAATTTCAAGTTTTCCCACAAAATTTCAAGTTTCCCCCCAAATGTAACTTTTCCCCCAAAATTTAAGCCCCCCAAAATTGTCATTACCACCTAGGACAAACTTGCCACGTAGGACAAAGCTTTGTCCTAGTAGGATAAGATTCAAAATCTTCAAAGAACTGGAAAAAAAATGGTCGGAAGGGGTGAGAATAAAAAGTGTGGGTGGGTGTGTGGGGAGGGTCCATGGGCAAAAATACAAAAACCGGGGTTGTAAGTGCAAAATTCCACACCTCCTCTTTTATCCCTCAAAATCTCAGCTCTTATATTTTCTCTTATCCAATTTCCCTGTTTTATATAATAGATATCCAAATTCTCTTATCCAATTTCTCATGTCCAAATTCTCTTATCAATTTCTCTTGATAACATCCGTCTTTTATATAATAGATATCTCTTATCCAATTTCTCTTGTCCAATATCTCTTATCCAATATCTCTTGAGAACATCTCTCGTTTGTAATATAGATATCTCTTATCCAATTTCTCTTGATAACATCACTCTTATTCAATTTCTATTTTCCAATATCTCTTATTCAATTTCTCTTGATAACCTCCCTCTTTTATAATATAGATATCTCTTATCCAATTTATCTTGTCAAACATCTCTTATCCAATTTCTCTTGATAACATCCCTCTTTTATAATATAGATATCTCTTATCCAATTTCTCATGTCCAATACCTCTTATCAATTTCTCTTTATAACATCCCTCTCTTATAATATAGATATCTCTTATCCAATTTCTCTTGTCCAATATCTCTTATCCAATTTCTCTTGATAACATCCCTCTTTTATAATATAGATATCTCTTATCCAATTTCTCTTGTCCAATATCTCTTATCCAATTTCTCTTGATAACATCCCTCTCTTATAATATAGATATCTCTTATCCAATTTATCTTGTCAAATATCTCTTATCCAATTTCTCTTGGTAACATCCCTCTTTTATAATATAGATATCTCTTATCCAATTTCTCATGTCCAATATCTCTTATCCAATTTGTCTTGATAACATCCCTCTTTTATAATATAGATATCTCTTATCCAATTTCTCTTGTCCAATATCTCTTATCCAATTTCTCTTGATAACATCCCTCTTTTATAATATAGATATCTCTTATCCAATTTCTCATGTCCAATATCCCTTATCCAATTTCTCTTGATAACATCCCTCTTTTATTATATATATATATATATATATATATATATATATATATATATATATATAAGATGTCCGTTTTTTCCGGAGATGGCGATCTGCGAGCAGCTGCTAACCCTAATGGTGGCTTCGTTCCTGACGGCGGCTCTATTCAGGGCGGCGTTGATGAGGTCCCCTGGCAAAGAGTCACTAACCGCAAGAGGGGTAGCTTGGAGATCGGTCACCGGTGTTCAAAGGCTTCAGGTCACGGTGATCGGGGATCCGGTGTTGATCGGAGATTCGGCGATCAGCGCGATCGACGTTTTGGTGGGCGTGATGATCGGAGATTCGACGACCATCGCGATCGACGTTTTGCTGGGCGTGGAGATCACGGTTCTCATCCGAGATCTAATGTTGGGGGTGGTTTTACTCAAGGCAACAGGGGCCAATTCGCTGTGGGTTCACAATCTCGTCAGCCTTCAAGCCATCCGCAGCAATCTTTGGATTCGAAGCTTAAAGTCCCAGTTAGACCTCAATCTGTATTTCATGTGATCCCATCGGACGGCAAACGATCATGGGTTGATATCTGTTCTTCCCGTAGGAAGTATGCAGATCCTTTGGTGATGAGTTTTGTTCCACCTATTATCTCTGAGGACGGTGTGGAGAAGGCTAAAGTTGTAGGGTCTGATATTATTGAGGGAACTGCGCGATGGAAAAATACTCTGGTGGGGTACGTTCTTGGCGATGTGCCTTATTATGGCCAGATCAAAGCCTGGACTGAGCGCCTATGGCGTATTAAAGGAGGGCTTCGTATTTTCTCTCGGGAAAATGGTTACTTTTACTTCAGATTTGAGAAGGGAGAAGACCGAGATTCTATTCTGCACGGAGGACCTTGGCTCTTTGATGGGAGGCTTGTGGTTCTTCAAAATTGGACTCCTACCATCAAACACAATCGGGACATCCTTTCTGCTGTGCCAGTATGGGTTCAATTCCATAATCTGCCACTTCCCATGTGGACTCTAGGTATTCTTAATAGCATCGCTAGCGTTGTGGGCAACCCGATTTGCCTTGACAAAGCGACTGCTAACTTGGACAGGATTTCATACGCTCGATGCTTAGTGGAGGTGAATGCTAAAAGTGAACTCAAGAGATCGGTTCCTGTCGAGCTTGATGATTTATCGACCATTTTGATTGATGTGCAATATGAGGGGGAGCCACCTAGATGCGGAGCCTGTGTGTGTTTCGGTCATCGGGATGCTCAATGTCCCTTGAGGGATAATTCTCTGCCTCGTGAGGGTGGTGGCACAATTCATGATGCTGATCCAATTCATATTGTCACCCTGCCCTCTAATCCTACTGATTCTACCCTGCAGGGTAAATCTATTATTGAAGTTGAAGCAACCCAGGTCCTTAAAGTCAGAAAATCTCAGGCCCCAGCAAGTATTACCCTGGAGGAAGGAGAGTGTAGCCTTGGCTCTAGTTCGGCTACAGAAGACCCAGATAGAAATGGGAACCTTAAATCCAAATTATTGCAAGTAGTTCACGTTCTGAAGTTGGCTCTTACATTGCGCAAAGTCCTTGGCTCGGGCACTGAATCTGCGACCCCTGGAGCTTGCCCTCAACTTGTGGCCGGTGCTAATAGTGCAGGGCCATCTGGGTCTAAGCCTACTCCTGCGTCACCAGAAGAGCCTGGCCCGCCCAACATACTTATTGTTGCTAATCCTGAGTGGGAGGCAGAGCATTCCACCCTCCGGCTTGCAAGGTCTCAGGCTAAATCCACAAAGGTGCAGGTAACCCCGTCTCCAGTTCGTCGAAGTACTCGTCTGGCTTCCTAGTTAGCGGGCCTATCATTAATCTATTTTTATGACTATTTACTTTTGGAATTCTCGGGGACTTAACAATGCATCGCGTCGCGCTGACCTGAAGCACTCTTTGCGCAAGTTTAAACCTTTTATTGTTTGCTTATTAGAAACCAAAGTGGAAGCTTGCAATGCCAATCGTATTGCAAGATGCTTTCCTAATGATTGGGGAAGTTTGGATAACAGGAGTTGCCATAAAGGTGGACGTATTGTCATCTTCTATAAATTGTCAGCCTGGACTTGTACGGTTGATTCTTTCTCTGCGCAACATATTTCTGCTGTGTTCTCCAATGCAGCAGGTTTTGTTATGGGCCTTACTGCTGTGTATGGTTCCAATTTTCTGAGCACAAGAACTCTTCTCTGGCCTAATCTGATTTCCACCACAAGTTCCTTCATTAATATTCCTTGGTTGGTGGGTGGAGATTTCAACTGTGTTCGTAACTCTGGCGAGAAACTGGGGGGGCGCCCTGTTGATGTTATATCTATGGATGAATTCAACGAGTGCATTGGGAAATGCCAACTCATTGAATTGAAAAGCATTGGTTGCAGCTTCAGCTGGAACAACAGGCGGATGGGCGATGCGCGTATTTCTGCTCGGCTTGATCGTGTCCTTTGCAATACCCTATGGATCAGTCTGTTGCATAATTCGTATTATGAATACCTCCTGGCTAGTACAAGTGATCATGCTCCTATGATTGTTTATCTTCTCCCTAAGGTAACCTCCTTCCCTAAGCCCTTCAAGTTCTTTAATTCTTGGGTCACCATTCCAGGTTTCAAGGAAGTGGTGGAAAATTTTTGGGAGAATCATTCCCAGAATGAAATCCCCCCGTTGCTGCGGCTTGTGCATAAGCTTAAGTCTTTAAAGGGTGTTTTGAAAATTTGGTCCAATGATCAAAGAAATAATTTTAATGTCAATAATTGCCGCAAAGAGCTGGAGTTATTGCGTGCTGATCCGAATTTTCACTCTAACTTGTCTATCCAAAGACGGGAGTACTTGGCTACCAAAAAACTTGTGAAAGCTCTGGATATGGAGTAAGAGGATCTCAGGCAAAAAAGCCGCCAAAACTGGTTGACGCTGGGTGATAGAAACTCCAAATTTTTCTATACTGCTATGAAATCCAGACAAAGCCACAATTCCCTTAGTCACTTTATATCGCCTGATGGAAATCAGAGTTCTAGTATGGATATGCTTCGTGAAGAAGCTCCTCTATTCTTTTCGAAGCTTTACAACCAGGAAGACTATTGGAGTGTATTCCCTAATTTGATTCCCAAACGGAAGATCACTCATGCGGCTGTCAACTGGTTGGATAGACCAATCTCTCACTCTGAAATCAAGAATTCGGTCTTCCAAATAGGCAAAGATAAAGCTCCTGGGCCAGATGGATTTAACGCTTATTTCTACCAACATGAATGGGAGGTTATTAAAGATGACGTTGTCTCTGGGGTTACATCCTTTTTCACTTCTGGGAGGTTGCCTTCTCAAGTGAATCACACGTTTCTCACTCTGGTTCCCAAGAATGCTAATGCATCTGATTTAGGTGACTACAGGCCAATCTCTTGCTGCAGCGTCATTTATAAAATTATTAGCAAGGTCATTTGTAATAGATTGAGGCCTATTATCTCTGAATTAATTTCTCCCAATCAGGCTGCATTCCTGAAAGACAGATTGCTAGCGGACTGCACTCTAATTGCCCATGAGCAGATTCGGGATTTTAGTAATCCCATGGGGGCCAGGTCTTGTATCAAATTGGACCTTCGAAAGGCATTCGATAGCGTTAACAGGGAGTTCGTCTATTTTCTGCTACATCAAATGGGTTTCTCGCACAGCTTCATTAATTGGATCGCCGTATGTATATCCTCACCCATGTTCTCGGTCTTAGTAGATGGAGCTCCAGCTGGCTACTTCATGTCTAATAGGGGCCTCCGTCAAGGGGATCCCCTCTCGCCCTACCTGTTTGTTCTTGTAATGGAAGGTTTTTCGCTTCTTCTGGCTAGAGCCGAGTCCTCAGGTGCTATTCATCCAATGAGGAGGTATGGTGCGATCTCTCACCTACTTTTTGCTGATGATCTCCTAGTATTTTGCCGGGCAAATTCTCACTCTTTTAACGGCCTAAAAGAATTGTTAAAAAGTTTCAAGCTATTTTCTGGCCTGGATATTAATTGGGACAAAAGTGCGGCTATATTTAGTAAGGGGGTTCGAAATGCAGGCAACCTTTCAGATGGCCTTGGCATTAAAATGGTCTCTGCTTTCACTGTCTACTTGGGTCTGCCTCTCTCTTCAAAATACCCAAAAGCCACCATGTTCAATAGGCTAGTGGATAGATGTAAAAAAAGGCTTCTGGGGTGGTCTTCTTCGCTTCTCTCTATCTCTGGTAAGATTGAGTTGGTTCGCTCAGTCATCTATGGTATGGTGGCTTTCTGGATGCAAGCCTATTGTCTTCCTCCCTCTGTCATTCGAACAATTAACTCTGCTTGCAGGAAGTTCATATGTGGCAAACTCAATATTTGGGCTTGGAAGGATATGTGTACCCCTAAAAAAGAAGGAGGTGTTGGGCTAAGATGGCTTGATGATTTGAACGTTGCCTCCGGGATTAGGCTCACCTGGAGAGTGCTTGCTACTAAAGGTATGTGGGCCCAATATATGAGGAATCACTACAACGCCATCAAATATGGGTTTTATTTTGCGAAGGTAAAGCCTTCTGATTCTGGCTCTTGGAAGTTCATACTGAAATACCGTAACCTTTCCCACAAACTCATTAAGCGCATTGTGAAGGATGGCACTTCTACATCATTCTGGTTCGATAACTGGCACCCACGGGGGCCTCTCTACCTTCTACATGAACCACCTGCAGGGAATGAAATGGCTAGTATTAGTGATTACTGGTCGGGTGCGGGGTGGGTTAATGATCCGGGTATTAATGGAGTGCGGCCCTTTCTACAGCAAATCTCCCTATGTGAAGGCCCTGATGAGTGGAGTTGGCAACCAGGACCGGATTTTTCTCTAAAAATTGCTTGGAATAATGTCCGAGCGTCAAATCCTCCCTTCAGCTACTATGACTCGGTCTGGTATAATTTCCATGTTCCGAAAATGGCACTGACTTTGCTAAAGGCAATTCGAGGTAAACTCCCTACTAAAGACAGGCTTTTAAACTGGGGTATTGCCAGTGATGGATATTGCGTCCTATGTCAAGATGCCATGCCTGAAAGTAGTAGCCACCTTTTCTTTAATTGTGACTACTCTAAATACATTCTATCCAGAAGCCTCTTAAAGTTGAGACACACAGGTCCGGTCCCTTGCACTATTCATGAGGTCTGTGAGCTTTTTCAAAAAACCTACAGTAAGAAAGATCCTCTGGGGGTGTTAGCCAAATCATCCCTATCCTCCATGGTTTGGCACCTATGGAAAGAGCGCAATAAACGTATATTTGAGAGCACCTCTAAGGGAAGGACACAGTTATTTGAAGAAATCGCGTCGGATGTTAGAGTTTCCCTGCATCACTTGGATTTTGATGAGGCATCTGACATCATTCCATTCTCTAACTGGAACTTCAAAGATGCAGGATAAAAGTTTCGGCCTCCACCAAATTATCATTTGCCTTGTGTTTTGACATCTTGTATATACTCATTTAGTCAAGCTAAGTAATAACGGTAGATAGTCTTCTGTAGAGGGTGACGGCGCTTGTGCCCTATCCCCTCTCTTTAAATTATCTACTAGTTCTTACTTGCGTTGCTTATTGTAAATTTTTCAAGCGATTAATATAGATTACCTTTTAACCTTCAAAAATATATATATATATATATATATATATATATATTCAAGCAATCGCTCTCACTCTCACACATGCCATCATGTGAGGGACTCAACAAGGTAGTTTCCAATCATCAATTTAGGAATGAAGTGGGTTATCCTACTCATATTAGCATGTAGTAGTTTAATCAACCCAAATGGCACTCAAGGCGTGCTAATAGCAATGAAAAATGAGAATGAAAAGCAATTGCTCCAGTTTTATAAGAGTTATGGATCATGAGAATTTAATTAATTTGTATAGATGGTGTACTAATATGCCAAACCATGACTGAAGCTGGATTAAGACTTAACTACTTCCAAAATCAAGGTATAAATGGAAAATAAATCCATAAGCATGCACAATACATAGTATATGAAGCTGGAGTATCCTATGGTGATGAGGGAAAGTGGCAAAGCATGTGTGTCTAGGAGGTGAAACACATAAGAGGAAACACATAATCGAAGGTTCATCTCTAGGGGAAGGAGAATAAAAGGGAAACGAAAAAAATTGAAACGACGTGGAAAATGGCGGAAAATGGCGGAAAAATACAAGAAATATGCACAAAGTGCAACTCCCACAAGCTAAAACGTGCATTGCCCTCAATGTAATACAATCACAAGTAATGTGAGGGCAAAAGATAAATGGGAGGAAAAAAATTGCAGAAAAAGAACAAACAGAAATAGAAAAACATGACAAAAAAGGGAAAATACACAAAAGGGGAATAAAAAATGACAATGGGTGATACTCTCCCCCAAACTGATAAAATCTGTGTGCAAAGCATATGAACATCCGATACGTGGCATAAGACATAAAAGGGGAGATTAAAAATGATAGTTAAATCAAGCATCACCACCCTTTGGATTTGGTGGGTCTCATTGATGAAAATGAGTACGGGGTCAAGGAAAAAATGGCCAAAATAAAGAAAAGGGTGTTGGGGGTAAAATGATAAACGGGGACACTAGAGGGGAAAAATTATTCAAAAAAAGTAAATCCTAAATATGCTTCCCCTGCTATCGAGAGGAGACCAGATTATTCTACTCTAAACTAGAAAGCGGTAAAAAGTTTACACTACTAGATTAGGATACACCTGAGCAAATGGGGGATCTATGATCTGAAGTGGGGCATGTAGCTGCTCCAACTACTCCTTTTATGGCTACATCAAAATATTCGTACCACGAATGCCAACAAAATCAAGCAATGCAGCCCCAAGCGTCCCTTGAAGATATCCACATGTATCCTACAAAGAACGAGCTGCATCGTCCTTGTCACGTCCCCTAAGTTTTGTAGCATGCAAGTGCATTGTGATTGGGGATACCAGATTTAAATATTTATACCGCAAGCACACGGTGTTGTAGTGTGGCTTGGGGGTCGAACACATGGAGGCGTGGTTGTACTTGTGTCAGAGAGGAACCAGTTCACCCTATGGGTGAGCTAGCCCGAATCAATTGTTGGTTTGTCACAAAATAAGGAAACGAGGGATAAAAAATATAAAAGGAAACCTAGGACTTCGGTTTCCACGCTATCATGTGTTCTCACTATTACGACCATCAGATAGGAGTACGATTAGATTTAGGGTTTAGTGGTGAGACGTTGCCTCTAAAAGTGATATCGGCATCCCATGGGCCCGATATTCTGGTCAGTGCCCAGGATGATACGCCGGACTACTCAGGTTCGGTCAGTGGGCATTCCCATGTCCATTAATGTTGACCGACTCCGGGAGTACTAAGCTCACAACGATAACTCTCAACATCTCATCCTGTCGTTCCCACGCGCTAGGATTCGATGTCTACACTAATGGCGTGAGCTGTGGCTAGGGAGTCAACCGCCAAGTTTATTCCCACTTGGCCCAATGGTCAAGGGCGGTATTTTTCCGGCCGATGTCAATGAAACACCCCGTGTAACCTCTAAATTCATAATCACTATCGATTTCCTAGTCCTATGGATGCATTAGGGAGAACCCACGAAGGGGTTTCCACCAAAATCCCAGATTTGGGAACTACTCACACATTATAGCTAAAAAGCAATCTAAATGAAAATCAACCATAGAAATCATAATCAGGCAATTGAAACACGGCAGTAGTAATGCTATTAAGACTATATTAAAGTTTGACAAAGATCAGAGAACTTACAAATAACAATAAAATTCCAGCCGTCACAAGTGCATCATCCGATCGGTTGGCTATGTCCAACCGATCGGGTGGGGGCTGATAGATGACAATCTTCGTCGTTTGACCCCCTGGATCGCGCATGAATCCTCCCGTTGCTCTGGAGACTCATAATATCTTTGTTATATGTCCCCTAGGTGGGCAATCTCCTACAAACACACAAAAACACGGATAAGTGAAAGAAAACTAGAAAACACAAGAAAATGGATACGTGACGGTGGAGAATAACAGAAAAACACAAAGAAGACGTGTGTGAATATATAAAATATAAACACACGTCAAAATCCCCCAAGCTGAACCCTTCCTCGTCCTCAAGGAAGACGAGTGAGAGTAGGAGCTCGGAGGGAGAAAATAGAGAGAAAGAGAGAAAAAGAGAAATCTAAATCCTAAATCGCCCGTTAGGGCCAACAAAACCAAAAACGCCACACCAAGCAAGCAAGCGAAAAATCGCAACACTAAACCGAGGAATACGAGTCCAGACAAGTGCCGTGGGCCCATGCGGTGAAGCGCAAGTGAGTGTGGTCGTGTGCTAGCAGACGGTGTCACTATCTACATTGTGCAATAAGCTCCATATACAAAAATCCAAGAAAAGACCGAAATATCGATTCGATTTGAAATAAGCGGTGAATATATAACTCAAGCATGCATGAGAAGAAAGTAAGAATCGAAACATATCATGTGTCAGGGACTCCACAGCTAGGGACTAGGAAATCACCACACTATCGCCTAGATAATAGCTAGAAAGTCCTTATTCCAAGTGTTTTCGAAAACGATGGAGGTTGAGATGATGTGTAGTAGAACGCTCGGTGCAAACTCTTGCCTTCTCTTTATTTTCGGTAGGTAGGAAAATATTCACACACATTTTTTTGGGCTTTGGACACATGTATTTTTTTTTTGGATTTTTGGCTATACATTTATCTTTTTCTTCTTTTCGCTTTTCTTTTTTTTGGGTTTTTCTTTTCTCTTCTTTTTTTTTGAATTTTTGGATTTTGGGGTATATACAAGTGTACTCTCCCAAGTGGGAGAACGATACATGACGAGGGGATTTGCACCAAGTAAAATAAAAAAGAAATCGGATTCTAAAAACTTGGGCAATGGAAATTTTCTTCGCTAATCAGAGCATAGGCTAAATGGGTTATCGTAGTCCTAATTGTGGAATCCCGACACATGCGAAATGAAGCTTACGATATATATATATATATATATACTAGTCATAACCCGTGCCCTCGGGCACGGTTCACTTAAGATATCCCCTCAAAATATTTGTTCTCCCCAAAAATTATTTTTCCATCAAAAATTTAAAAGAACAAAAAATTAGTGGGCGCCTTCGACGCCCGAACGTCAAATGTATAATAGATATCATTTTGCTGGTCTATTATAAAAACAATTTCATGAAATTTGCAACCGAGGGATGCAACAAAACCATGAAAACCTCATATAAATTAACTATATGCTCAAATGCAGGACATGGGCTAGTATAAGATTTAAGATATAGTTACAAACTCCAAGTGGTTGTCCCTTTAAAGATCTCATCGTTCATGTCCTTCAAACTGAGTGGTACATGTAAACTTGCATATCTACCCAACAATATTCATATATCAGCCCAGATTGAGTTATTTGCTGATACATAGCTACCCAATGCATTGCTAACAGTGGCTAGTATAAGATTTAAGATATAGTTACAAACTCCAAGTGGCTGCCCCTTTAAAGAGCTCATCTTTGATGTCCTTCAAACTGAGTGGTATGTGTAAAACTTGCATATCTACCCAACAAATTCATATATTAGCCCAAATTGAGTTATTTGTACACAATGCATTGCTAACAGTGCTCTATATCATAACACAAGTGGACTAATCCAATCCTTCATAATTATCATTATGTGCAAGGCACATATGAAACGTTGGCCTTAAGCACATACCGGCTGATAAGTTGACAGATATAAACAAAGCTATTATTTTCTGCGAAGAAAAGTTGATTCATCGATCATTTAAGCTTGAAAACAGAACCAACGACAAAAGTTCTATTTATTGGAAATAAATGCTAGTTCAAGCTCTCCGGATCAAACAGATACCATAAATTAATGAAACGCCAAAAATGCTAAAATCATGCAAGAGCAATAAAAATCTACATCCAAAGCATAGAAATTGATCGAATAAAGATGCATGGAAAACACTCTGCACTACAAATTTCTACTCAAACAATAATGAGTGCATTGTATATAATTGACCATATTTATCAAATAGTGAATCTTAGGAATATCAAAACCCTTCATCATTAGGAATTACAAACAAATTGACCCGGTCAACATTACAAACAGAAAATTACAAAACACATTGAACATTACAAACATAAAATTACAAAACACTATAACAGTACAACCAGAAAAATTACAAACATATTGACCTATTCTTTACGAAATTAAGTTTTGACTATTAATCCAAACATGAGCACAATTACAACAATGATTGCGCATGAATATAGGAAACAACCACACATGAAATTTGCATCGAACAGTCCAATTCTTCGGGCTACAGTGGCGTGTTCTTCATTATTCCCTTCTCTTATATCATCTCTCTGCTCATTTCCGGCCCCATCATCGAACTCATCCAATCTTCAAGCTACAATAGCGTGTCATTCATTACACATTTCCACAAGTCAGGTGTGTATAAGTAACTCCCAAAAAATGATACCTGAAGTAGAGTACATTTTCAAAAGTCAGGTGTGTATAAGTGATTCACAAAAATATGAAATAAGCCCCTTGCAACTCATCCAAGATCAATTTGCCTAATTACTGTTTTCAGGAATTTGAAATAAGCACCTTGCACTTGGGGCAAATCTGAGACCAATTGCCTATCTATATAGTCGTTACAGATGATCGATAATAAGATAGTAGCATAATTTAATTGCAAAGTTAGTTGAATATAAACAAATATAATACTGATTATGCAAACTGGGAAGCAGATCAGCTGCAATTTTTGTATAGGAGATAAGATTTATGTCCTGAGGAATATATGCATATTAATATTTTCATATCAGCTGCAATTTTTGTTCTGATAAATATATGCATATTACTATTTCAATTCCATCGAAGCTGAAAAATTAGCTGTAAAATTTCATGCACACAACCCACCTGCAGAAAACCAACTATCTTCAAAAAAATTATGGACTGATATGTAACATGGAAGGTGAAAAAGCAGATCAGCGGCAAGTTGAAAAGGCAAATATAATACTAATTATACAAACTGGGAAGCAGAGCAGCTGCAATTTTTGTGTAGGAGATAAGATTTATGTCCTGACAAATATTGGTTCTTTCAATACCTATAGGGAGTATCGTATTAGATTTTGAGGTACTTGAGATGATATGACTGATACAAATTTGATACCATCTGTTTCAGAGTGTTTTCTCACTACAAAGCGTTGACCGTGGACAACCCGGTCAACGTGGTCAAGGGACCCGCTTGGGTCCCTCGGGGGCTTCGAGTCGGTGCGGATGGGGCGAGGGGAAGCCTCGGCCCTGGTTGAGACGCTCGGCCTCGGACGGTTGCGCACGGACTCGGAGGTAGGACGACGAGGGGCAGCCTCCGTCGTCCAGCTAGATGCGTGGTCGGCGAAGGGCGAGGGGAAGCCTCGGCCCTGGGCGAGTCGCTCGGCCTCGGTGGGATGTGCTCGGCCTCGGCGGTCGGACGATGAGGGGAAGCCTCACTCGTCCAGCGGGGTGCGCGGTTGGCGAGGGGCGAGGGGAAGCCTCGGCCCGTTGATCAGATGTCCTCTTGCGTAGACGAGAACGCTCGTCAGGGGGCCGGACCTTGGTTCCGGCCAAATCCCCTCCGATGCCTAAGTCAGACAGAGATCTGAAAGAGGAGGACCGGCGGAGACGGTTCGACTCGTGAGGAGATCGGAACGGCGTCTCACGGCACAAGCGGGGGAGGAAGGAGATGGAAAGGAGGAACAAGGTCGTTGATGGAGTACCTTAGGCTTTAGATACCTGAGATGCGGTCCGTTTCTTCGTTGTCTCCCTAGCCCTTTTGTAGAGCTCCCTGCGTGATTGCCTCTGGCCCACGTCCCCCGCCCGTCCTCGATCGTGCCCCCTCAATCCGCCCTTCCGCTGCCGCCTCCTGCGCCACGCCAGCACCCCCCCATTATTGCCATTTAGTGGTCGCGAGATCGGGGGAGCGGTTATCGCATGAGTGGGCGAGTGACCAGCGAGTTATCGGGGCCGGGTCGGATCGGCATCCGAGAGGGCCCCTTATTGGGCCTTGTAGAGTGGGCTTGAAGGCGCAGATGGGCTCTCGGTCTGCAGCCGGGCTCCTGGGCTCGTGTCTTTTGGGTCTCGGTCAAATAGGCGTAACAATTGCCCCCATCGGTCGGGTCGGTCGGCCTCGGCCGGTTCGGCTCGGCTGATGTGATTTCTGCCGAATTTGACAAGCTCGCCAGTCGATGCCGAATCATTTATTAGTCGTCATCATGAGTTGGCCTGTTCGATGTTTTTAAGGCGCGGACTCCGAAGCACCGTCGGTCCTCTGATGTTGCCACGTGTAGCGGCAAGCTTATCCTCACCGTACGCAGGATCGTCTTAAGCTGAGAAACCGAGGGGTTCGTGAGCCGCCATCTCGCCGTCTTCTTTTTTGCGCTGGTCCCTATTCTTCCTCTGCTCTGCCTCATGTCGTCTTCCTCTGCCACGGGTTCGGGTCGTCCGGAGCGTGACGCCGCTCTGGCGGGTAGCCTTCCTTCGGCGATCCGTCGGCACGGGGGCGATCTTTCTGGGGTGCCCGCAGAGGTCTTGTTGTGGCCTTCGTCGATCTGTGCCACCGCCATCGGAAGTCTGCGCTCCGCCTACCTGCTTCCGCCCTATTCGGCTCGTGCCCCCGGGGCTGACGAGCGGGTCTGCCTTCCTGGCTCTAACGAGGTCGGAGTATACGAGAAGTGTTTCCGCTTCGGGCTTCGTTTCCCGCTCCATCCTTTTGTCGTCGAATTCCTTCAGGCCCACAACGTGTGCCTGTGTCAATTTTGTCCCAACGCCGTCGGGCTCCTCGTCGGGTTCATTGTTGTCTGCATGCTGAGGGGAGTGGCGCCCTCCCTTCGTCTCTTTGCCCTGTTCTACCGGCTGATCCACCACCAATCAGGGGCGTGGATTTACATCAGCTCCCGCCCGAAGATGACCCTGGTGTTGGGGCTGCCGAGCTCTTTGAAACGCTGGAAGGGGGAATATGTGTTTGTCACGTTCCCGTCGAGTGTACCCTTCCCGGTTCGGTGGGAGGCGGCCGGAGCAGTCATCCTCGATCTGGGTGAGCCGACGGTCGCCGAGCGGCAGATGGCGAAGGACATGCTGGCGATTCCTGCGAGGGAGCGCTCGATTGACGTCCTTCTTAGTGACCATAACTTGCGTAAGACGGTGTGGCCCCTGGGTAAGTTCTTCCGGGTATTCGCCATTCGAGGTTGCCTGGGCTCTGCTTGGTCTCTCATTTCTCCTTTGTGTGTAGGTGGATTTCCCCCTGGTCCTTCTCCCGCCAGCACTCACGTGCAGGTCCCCGATCCGGATCTGCGCCGAAGAGATCATGTGCTGGAGGTCCGGAAGAAGCAGCGGGTCGTGCCCGCGACAGGAGGCTCCAAAAGGAAGAAGGCGCCGTCCCCCCTCTCTCCCCTTGCTGGGGCCTTCTAAGAGGATCCGTGAGGGGATTGAGGGGGTTTATGCCCCACGGGCTGCTGATCAACCTCAACCTGCCCCTGTTGAGGTCGCATGGCCGTGGGTCGGCCCTTCACCTCTCCCGGACGGCTCTCTCCCTGATGCCTACGACCGGTATTTTGGCGCGTTCCGCTCTACTCCTGGCGAGTTCCCTTAGTCAGGGTAGGGTCTTCTTCATCCACGCTTCCCTGTGGGGGAGAAGGAGTCGGTGTTTTCGAGTCGTGGAGCCACCGCTCGAGTGGCCGAGAACAGTTGTCTCCCTCCCGATCAGGTGGTGTTGGACGGAGTCAGGGGTGACTGTTTGGCCACCTTCGTGATTCAGGCTGGCCAACAGGTAGGGTGTCTCTGCCCGTCCTCTCTTCCTCCAGCCGCTTTCGCTGTCTTACCTTCGTTGCCTTGGTGCAGTTGTCCTCGGTCGGTCTCTCAATGAGGCGTCAATTCGTGGCGCTTCCCAAAGCTAAATCCGATGCCGGGCGAGGCCCTGAGACCCCCGGCGAGGAGGGATAGGCAGGTCAGCTAGAGGAGGCGCGGGTCCAATCCTTGCAGTCCCGCATAACTGAGTTGTCCTCTGCTCTGGAGGATGCGGACCGGGAGAGGGCCTTGGCTCTGACTGCAAAGTCGGAGGCCGAGGCGCGGGTCATCAAGGTCTTGAGTGGCGTCGACGCGTCTGGGGGAGTCGAGCAGACCCCCGTCCCCGCTGTTGCCTCCGAAGCCTTGGAGCTCTCCGATCGTCTTGAAGCGGCGGAGGAGCAGGCTAGGGTCCTCCTTGCTCAACTTGACGAGAGGTCCCGGGAGATCGAGAAGGAGAGGGCGGAGCACCAACGCCAGATCGAGACCTTAGAGGCCCGGGTGCGTGGGCTCGAGGAGGTGGATCCGGCCCGGATCGCTGAGGATGCCGTGGCGGAGTATGCCACCTCCTTCGTGGAGATCGCCTTGTCGAATGCGTTCGAGAAGGGCTTCGCCCGGTGTCAGTCCGAGATCCAACTGAAGTTCCCGCTCTCAGGGGTCAACTTCGAGGCTCTCCGGATGTACCCTGACGCCGAACAGAGTGTGGGGAAAGAACATGGTGGACCGCCAGCCTGTGGCTCCACCGGTGCCCCCGGAGAAGGATGAGGGAGGGGAATGCCCCTCGGCCTCTTCCTGTATATCTTTTGGCTTTATCTGGAAAGGAATGAATTCAAAATAAATTTATTTCATAGGAAATGATACATTTACTGAAAGTACTTGCGTAAATGTTCCGTATTCCAAGTGTGAGTGAGAGTCCTCCCCTCCATATCAGCTAGTCGGTAGGCTGCGGGTCCGAGGACCTCGACGACTTTGTAGGGTCCCTCCCACCTAGCCGCGAGCTTCCCCTTGCGAGCGGTATCAGTGTTGAAGCCCGCTTTCCGGAGGACCAGGTCCCCGAGGTGGAAGCTTCTTCCCCGTACCCGAGCGTTGTAGTATCGGGCCACCTTCTGCTTCTGGCGGATGATGGTGGCCAATGCCTGCTCCCGTCGCTCGTCGAGGAGCTCCAGACTGAGCTCCAGACCCTGCGAGTTCCTATCTTCGTCAAAGTATTTGAGGCGGAGAGATTCTTCGCCCAACTCGACCGGTACCACCGCCTCGGCCCCATAGGTGAGCATGAACAGGGTCTCGCCAGTGGCCTCCTTGTGGGTCGTCCGGTATGACCAGAGTATCCCGGGGAGCTCTTCTGGCAAGCTCCCTTCGGTGTCTTTTACTTTCTTCTGGAGGGGCTCTATGATGCACTTGTTGGCCGCCTCCGCCATTCCGTTGGTCTGGGGGTGCGCTACAGAGGCGAAGAGAAGCTTGATTCCCCATTCCTCGCAAAAATCTTTAAACCCTGCAGAGTCGAACTGCTTCCCGTTGTCCGTGACGATGGCCAGTGGCACTCCGAATCTGGAGATGATGGAATTCCACACGAAGCTTTTTGCTTTCTTCCAAGTGATGGTGGCCAGCGGCTCGGCCTCGACCCACTTGGTGAAGTAGTCTACCGCCACAATTAGGTGCTTCCGCTGCCCTCGTCCTGGTTTAAACGGTCCGAGGATGTCGAGCCCCCATTTCGCAAAGGGGATGGGGCTCACGATAGGAATGAGCTCTGACGGGGGTGTCGAGATGTGGTGGGCGTACCTCTGGCATTCTTGGCATTTTTGGACGTAGCTTGCTGCATCTTGGGTCAGGGTTGGCCAGTAGTATCCCTGCCTCAAGATCTTCTGGGCGACTATCTTGCCCCCGTGGTGATTCCCGCAGATCCCGTCGTGAACCTCCCGTAGGACGTAGTCAGCTTCCTGCGGTCCGATGCACTTCAGGTATGGGAGGACCTCCGTCTTGGTCCAGCGTCTCCGGTAGAGCGCCCCTTCATGGATCACGTATCGGAGCGCCTTTCTCTCCAGGGTTCGGCGTTCGTCCCCATCGGTCGGTACCTCTCCATGAGTGAGGTACCGGATGATCGGGTCCATCCAGGTGGGTTCTTGGTCGATCGCCATCACCTCGTGCTCCTCCGTGCTGGGGGACTGCAGGTTCTCCACGTAGATGGTGCGGCCCAGTTCCTTTGGCGAGGACGAGGCCAGCTTCGACAACGCATCTGCCCGCGCATTTTCTGATCGCGGGAGGTGCAAGACTTCCACGTCCTTGAACTTGGACATCGCCGCTCTGGTGACAGGGAGGTATCTCTGCATCGCCTCCTCCCGTGCCTCGTAACTCCCCAAGAGCTGGTTGACAATGAGCTTCGAATCGCTGAGGAGGCGGACGGACTCGGCCCCGAGCTCCAGGGCCAGCCTCAGGCCGTTGATCACTGCTTCGTATTCCGCCACGTTGTTCGTGGCTGGGAACTCGAACCGCAACGCGTATTCCACAATGTTCCCTTCCGGAGATCGGATTGCAATCCCGGCCCCGCCCCCTGACTGTGTGGCTGACCCATCCATATGAACTATCCATGCTCCTGGATCCCCTGACTGAAAGTGGTCAGCCGAAAGAAAGGACAGGGGTTGAGCAATTACCGTCGCCGGGCCTTCTTCCTCCGGGGGGCCATTTCCTTCCGTTGTGCACTCGGCGATGAAGTCGGCCAGGGCCTGCCCTTTGATGGCCGTACGCGGTTTGAATCGGAGGTCGAACTCGCTCAGTTCCACTCCCCAGTTTAGCATCCTTCCCATTCGATCGAATCTCTTGAGGTTCTGCTCTAGTTGCGAGTCGGTTAGGATCAGTATGGTGTGGGCCTGGAAATAGGGTCGGAGCCTTCGCGCTGAGAGGACGAGGGCGTACGCCAGTTTCTCCATGGGCGAGTATCGCATCTCTGCCCCCTTCAGGACCCGGCTCGTGTAATATACCGGCCATTGCATCCCACCGTCCTCCCGGATCAGCACCGAGCTCACAGCTTCCTCCGCGCACGCCAGGTAAAGGCTTAGCGACTCCCCTTCCCGTGGTTTGGACAGGAGAGGGGGGCTGCGGAGATACTCTTTGAGGTCTCCGAACGCCCTGGAGCAGCCTTCGTCCCAAAGTATCGTCTTCCTATTGTCTGAAGGTTCCGAAATCGCTTTCCTTAGGACCTTGAAGAAGGGGAGCGATCTTTCCGCTGATTTTGAAAGGAATCGCCCCAAGGCTGCGATGCGGCCGTTCAGCCTCTGTAGCTCTTTGATCGTCGTCGGCTCGCGCATGTTGATCAGGGCCTCGATCTTGTCGGGATTAGCTTCAATGCCATGGTTAGTTATCATAAATCCCAAGAATTTGCCAGATCTTACCCCGAACGTGCACTTCGCGGGGTTGAGCCGAATGTGGTGCCGCCGCAACCGCTCGAAGGTCTCCCGCAAGTCGGTGATGTGGTCTTCCGGTCGCCTTGATTTGACGAGCATGTCGTCGACGTAGACTTCCAGGTTCCTCCCGATCTGGGAGCTGAAAACCTTGTTGACCATTCTCTGGTAGGTGGCCCCCGCGTTCTTCAAACCAAAGGGCATCTTCTTGTAGCAGTAAGTTCCCCGGTCCGTCGTGAAGGCTGTCATCTCTTCGTCCCGGGGGTCCATCTGGACTTGATTGTATCCGGAGTAAGCGTCCATGAAGCTTAGCATCTCGTATCCCGAAGCGTTGTCCACCAGGTGGTCGATGCGCGGCAGGGGGTAGCTGTCCTTGGGGCAAGCCTTGTTGAGGTCACTGAAGTCCACGCACATTCGCCACTTCCCGTTGGGTTTCTTGACCATCACCACGTTCGACAGCCACTCCGGGTACCAGACCTCTCGTATGAAGCCGGCTTCAAGGAGACGCTCCACTTCCTCGGAGGCGGCCTTCATCTTCTCGCCGCCCAGGTTGCGCTTCTTCTGCCTAACCGGCTTGAAGTTGGGGTCGGCGTTGATCTGGTGGACGATCACCTGGGGGTCTACGCCGGGCATGTCTTCCGGTGACCAAGCAAAGATGTCCAGGTTCGCCTCCAGGCATTCGATCAGCTGATCCCTCAGGTCTTGCCCCAGCCCTCTCCCGATCGAGACGAACCGGCCCTCGATGTCTGTGACCGGGATTTGCTCCTGCTCCTCCGCAGGGGAGGGCCTAGGCCCACTCCTCAAGTCGAGCGCGGCCATCCGGTCGGCTACACGATCCTCGGGACCTTCCTCCGCCAGTTGATAGCAGGTACTCGGTCTTCCCGCGTCACCTTTGACCTGCCCCATCCCCCCCGGCGTTCAGAACTTGATAGTCTGATGGAGGGTCGAGACTACCGTGCCGACGGCGTTGAGTAGGGGTCGGCCGATGATCCCATTGTATCCCGACCCGATCCCCAATACGATGAATTCCACCGCCAGGGTCACTGAGTCCGGGGCGTCTCCGAGCGTTACCGGGAGATGGATTGTGCCGATGATGGGGGTGGAGTGACCCGTGAATCCAACCACGGGACCCGAGCGAGGTCGTAAGTCTTCTTTCCGCCGCCCCATCTTCTTCAGGGTCGACATAAAGAGGACGTCACAGGAGCTGCCGGTGTCGACGAGCAGCCGTCGTACCATGGTAGTGTCTATGATCGCTGACACCACCAAAGCCACGTCCGAGCTGCGCGCTGTTACGGACGCACTCGGCCTCCCGACCGGTAGGGAAGGGGAGGGCTTACGATCCTCCTCGCGCCAGGCCCGTGCCCATCCTTGCCAACGATGGCGGGCCCTGTCGCCCCGCGCTAGGGCCTCGTTCCCCTTTCGTCGAGATGAGGGAGGTCGCGTCATCGCAGATGTGGTTTGTTTCTTCGTGGGACGGTTTTCCGTTTCCCACAGACGGCGCCAGATGTTTCAGAGTGTTTTCTCACTACAAAGCGTTGACCGTGGACAACCCGGTCAACGTGGTCAAGGGACCCGCTTGGGTCCCTCAGGGGCTTCGAGTCGGTGCGGATGGGGCGAGGGGAAGCCTCGGCCCTGGTTGAGACGCTCGGCCTCGGACGGTTGCGCACTGACTCGGAGGTAGGACGACGAGGGGTAGCCTCCGTCGTCCAGCTAGATGCGTGGTCGGCGAAGGGCGAGGGGAAGCCTCGGCCCTGGGCGAGTCGCTCGGCCTCGGTGGGATGTGCTCGGCCTCGGCGGTCGGACGATGAGGGGAAGCCTCACTCGTCCAGCGGGGTGCGCGGTCGGCGAGGGGCGAGGGGAAGCCTCGGCCCGTTGATTAGATGTCCTCCTGCATAGACGAGAACGCTCGTCAGGGGGACGGACCTTGGTTCCGGCCAAATCCCCTCCGATGCCTAAGTCAGACAGAGATCTGAAAGAGGAGGCCCGGCGGAGACGGTTCGACTCGTGAGGAGATCGGAACGGCGTCTCACGGCACGAGCGGGGGAGGAAGGAGATGGAAAGGAGGAACAAGGTCGTTGATGGAGTACCTTAGGCTTTAGATACCTGAGATGCGGTCCTTTTCTTTGTTGTCTCCCTAGCCCTTTTGTAGAGCTCCCTGCGTGATTGCCTCTGGCCCATGTCCCCCGCTCGTCCTCGATCGTGCCCCCTCAATCCGCCCTTCCGTCGCCGCCTCCCGCGCCACGCCAGCACCCCCCCATTATCGCCATTTAGTGGTCGCGAGATCGGGGGAGCGGTTATCGCAGGAGTGGGCGAGTGACCAGCGGGTTATCGGGGCCGGGTCGGATCGGCATCCGAGAGGGCCCCTTATTGGGCCTTGTAGAG
>JAULAV010003104.1:0-25171 GCA_030789695.1 Scilla litardierei | reverse complement strand
TTCTTTGATTATGAAGCAAATTTTATGTGTGGTGGTGATGTCAATGAGGAAAGAAGTGCAGAGTGTAAAACAGAATAAAGAAGGCATCCAAAATAGCAGCAGGTGATAATTTTGTGCATGTTTAATTATTAAGTATATTCCATATTTAGTGTGACAGTTGCAATTATTATTATAAAGTTTAAAGCATCTTAGTATCAAGTCTGGAGTGAATAACATATTGTAAAAATCATTTGTTATTAGTGAGATATATATGAATAATGTATGATTTGTGCAAGATAATCCAAGGGTAATGTATGATTAGTGAGATATCTTAGTGTTAACGGGACTAGTTTGGCCGGGCCCGGAAGAGCCAAGTCAACTACGACTGGTCAACCAGACTGCTACGACCT
Source organism: Scilla litardierei (assembly GCA_030789695.1). NCBI lineage: Eukaryota > Viridiplantae > Streptophyta > Magnoliopsida > Asparagales > Asparagaceae > Scilla > Scilla litardierei. The sequence continues at coordinate 24,782 of JAULAV010003104.1, read as the reverse complement.
TGGGGCCTCGGCCCAAGGATCTCACGGGCGGGCCGCGCTTCTCTACCCATTACGAAGGCCCACTTCCACAGTGGAGGAAATCGGGGCCCAAGTCAAGGAAACATTCACCAAATATGGCAACCGCCAAGTGCCATCACTCTCGCCGATAATGGCTCGGCTTAATGGCCCGACTTAAATGGCCTTCACTCTCCAGCCATCATGGCTCGGCTTAATGGCTCGCCTTAATGGCCCGACTTAAATAGCCATCACTCTCCAGCCATCATGACCACCTTTAGGGCATTCGTCTCCTCATGAAGACGGGCGCGATTAGTGGGGGTCAAAACTTCCCACATTTGCACGTCCCCATGAATGATGGCCATGATGTCACATCATGGCACATGATCAGGACGAGTCACCTATATGAGGGGGGGGCATCATCCAAAAGGACCGCATCTCAGGTATCTAAAGCCTAAGGTACTCCATCAACGACCTTGTTCCTCCTTTCCATCTCCTTCCTCCCCCGCTCGTGCCGTGAGACGCCGTTCCGATCTCCTCACGAGTCGAACCGTCTCCGCCGGGCCTCCTCTTTCAGATCTCTGTCTGACTTAGGCATCGGAGGGGATTTGGCCGGAACCAAGGTCCGGCCCCCTGACGAGCGTTCTCGTCTACGCAGGAGGACATCTGATCAACGGGACGAGGCTTCCCCTCGCCCCTCGCCGACCGCGCACCCCGCTGGACGAGTGAGGCTTCCCCTCATCGTCCGACCGCCGAGGCCGAGCACATCCCACCGAGGCCGAGCGACTCACCCAGGGCCGAGGCTTCCCCTCGCCCTTCGCCGACCACGCATCTGGCTGGACGACGGAGGCTGCCCCTCGTCGTCCTACCTCCGAGTCCGTGCACGACCGTCCGAGGCCGAGCGTCTCAACCAGGGCCGAGGCTTTTCCTCGCCCCATCCACACCGACTCGAAGCCCCCGAGGGACCCAAGCGGTCCCCTTGACCACGTTGACCGGGTTGTCCACGGTCAACGCTTTGTAGTGAGAAAATACTCTGGAACACTTAGTATAAAGCTGCATTGCAAATATACTGTATAAGATATTTAGCAAGATAATCCATTCCTGCATTGAATTTACATCTTCTATCTTTGGCCATATGCTGGTAATTGCCACCCCCTTATTATCATGACCACATATTTTACATTCAGTAGTGTTACGACTACTTTGACCGGGTCTGGAGGAGCCAAGTCAACCACAACCAGTCAACCAGCCAAACTACGGCCTCGGGCTCCGGCCCAAGGATCTTACGGGCGGGTCGCGTTTCTCCACCCACGACGAAGGCCCAAGAGATTGCCCGCTTCTGTAGCGGAGGAAATCGGGGCCCAAATCGAGGAAGCCTTCGCCAAATATGGCAGCCGCCCGTGCCATCATGATCCGCCAATTATGGCAGCCACCTTCATGGCTCGCCAAATATGGCCACCGACTTCATGGCCAGGCTTAATGGCCATCATTCCCCCGCCATTATGGCCCGCCAATTATGGCAACCGCAATGCCCATTACTCCAGCCTTCATGGCCGGCCAATTATGGCAATCACTTATGGCCATGACTCCACCTTCATGGCGTCATCAAGTGGGCGCAATTAGAGGGGGTCAACCCTTCCCCATTTGCACGACCCCATGAATGGCGGCCATGATGTCACGTCATGACACATGATGAGCATGGTTCGTCTATATGAGGAGGGGGCGGGCGTCATTTGGAGGGGGCCGGATCTTCACCACCTACAACGGAGGTACCTCATACTCCCATCTTACACCTTCTTCCACCTTGAATGTTTCTCCTCCAAAGCTCGGCCCGAGGACTCGAGTATCGGTCTCTCCGCGAGCCATACTCGATCCCACCGAGCACTTATCAGGCCAGATCTGACTTTGGCATCAGAGGGGCTTCGGTCGGAACCAAGGTCCGACCCCCCTGACGAGCTCTCTCGTCTATTCAGGTCCAGGAGTTCCAGCGACGCCGAGGCTACCCCTCGGCATCCTTCCAGCCGGAGCCGAGCGCCCTCGTCCCCGACCTCGTTCGTCTCCTCCGTCACGAGGACGTCGCTCTGCCGAGGCTACCCCTCGCCGAGACGACGCGAGGATCCGCGCGCCCCGCTGCGAGCGACTCTGCCTTCAACCGATCCCGGTGGCTGTCATCTCGCTGAGGCTACCCCTCGGCCCGCCAAAGAACGGAGCCGTGCCTTTCCGCTCGAGCGAACACGCCGTCGGTCGTCCCCACCGGTCATCTCCGTCTCGAGCGACAGCCACGACAACTCGGGGGTCCCGCGCGTCCCCTCTTTGACCGCGTTGACCACGCACCCTCCATACTATTAATGTGTTCTGTGAAAATTAGCAGAAACATTTGGCGCCGTCTGTGGGAACCGAGTCGACACCTACGACGTCAACCGCATCGGTAGCGACTCATTCCATGATCTAAAACCCGTCTCCCCGTAAAGACTAGATGGGATTCCCCCTCCAGCGATCCAAGATTGATGCTGTGGGCGGAGCAGAAGACTAGCGTTGGGCTGGAGAATTCGCACCAGATCGTTTCCCTTTTCCTCTCAAAAGGGAGAGCTGAATCTGAGCCCGCCTCTCCTCAAAGAAGCCGAACGTCGCTCTGACATCTGCACCTCAACATGCATCCTAATGTTCGTGACCGTCTCATCGCCAAGAGGAGGCCGACCAGTCCAGGCCGAGGCCGAGGCTGACCAGTGCAGGCGGAGGCCGAGGCCGACCCCTGAGGAGGCCGACCAGTCCAGGCCGAGGCCGAGGCTGACCAGTTCAGGCCGAGGCCGAGACCGACCCCTGAGGAGGCCGACCAGTTCAGGCCGAGGCCGACCCCAGAGGAGGCCGGCCAGTCCAGGCCGAGGCCGACCCCTGAGGAGGCCGACCAGTCCAGGACGAGGCTGAGGACGACCAGTCCAGGCCGAGGCCGACCCCAGACGAAGCCGACCCAGCAAAAAGGTCAAACTGTCCTCTTCCCCCTTGCTAATTAATGGTGTGCTTTCAGACAACTACAAGAGCTTCCCTAACAATTCTCCTCTCTTAAACTTCTTGCGAGATGGTGATAAAAAGCCACATCCTCCGGTTTCAACAAATGTCTCACAAAAAGCTTGTAGATAAGGCTGCCATGGTCGCGACAACGCCGGAGCACACGGCGACCGGCATTGCGGCCTCGGCCAACTTGAGGGAGAGGTGCAAGGAGTGCGTCTAGATCCGGGGACAGGCCAGAAAGACGCGGGGCTACGAGTGGCCTGGCACGGTCGCCAAGGAGAATGAGATCCCGATCGAGTTCAGACAAGAGACAGCACCGACGACCCTCGTAGGCGTCGGGCTTAGCCCCGACTCGGCCTTCATCGATGGCCCTACCACCATCTCTGGCCATTGTCTCGACGTCCGCCATACCAACACCGTGCTGCCATCGCCAAGCATATGGGCTGAGCTCCCATCACTGTGCCGCCCTTGCCGAGCTACCTTGGTCGTACCGCTAAACAGACAAAAGCGGGAGCCGGAGCGAGAGCAGGAGCTGGAGCAGGAGCAAGGATCCAGACAAAAGATGGAGCTGAATTTGGAAATAGAACTAGAGCTGTGTCTAGACGAGGCCGACCCATCCAAGAGGAGGCCGACCACACCAGTTCAACCGACCCAGGAGGAGGCCGACCAGACAAGTCCGACCGCCTTGCCAAGTATCTGAGTTTCAACGCCAAGCCACCTCGTCAAGCTTACAAAGTTATCCCCACTGCGATGGGGCAGTTGAACCAGTCGAGCATCCAGACCGCTCCTCCGACCGTGGCCGAGCCGTTTTACCGAAGCACCACCGTCTGAGTTCGAGCAACCAAGCAGCTCCTCCGATCGAGGCCGACCAGTTCAGGCTGAGACCGAGGCAGACCCCAGAGGAGGCCGACCGGTCCAGACGAGTCGGACCACCCTTCCAAGCCTCCGAGCCACCTTGTCTCAAAGTCGTCCTCATCCTGGCCAAGCCGATCTGGCCGAAGCACCCACGTCCGAGTTCAAGCACCCAGATCGCTCCTCCGACCGTGCTGCTGGGTCCCCGCTTGCCGAACAACTCCTGCATCCACCGATCTGGATGAAGCAATGGCAGAGCGCCACCATGGAATCTTCGAAAGGCTTCACAAGGTCCTCACCCTTTTCACCGGCCGTAAGCCGAGGGGCAACTCCCCTCGCCGCCGGGCGGATCTCCTTTGCCGACCGTAAGCCGAGGGGCAACTCCCCTCGCCACCGGGCGGATCTCCTTCGCCGGCCGTAAGCCGAGGGGCAACTCACCTCGCCACCGAGCGGATCTCCTTCGTCAGCCGTAAGCCGAGGGGCAACTCCCCTCGCCACCTGGCGGATCTCCTTTGCCGGCCGTAAGCCGAGGGGCAACTCACCTCGCCATCGAGCGGATCTCCTTCGTCGGCCGTAAGCCGAGGGGCAACCCCCCTCGCCACCGAGCGGATCTCCTTCGTCGGCCGTAAGCTGAGGGGCAACCCCCCTCGCAACCGAACGAACGGATCGGTCAAAGATCTGGGGCAACCCCCCCAGTAGGCCGAGCACTCCTTCGTCGGCCGTAAGCCGAGGGGCAACTCCCCTCGCCACCGAATGAATCTCCTTCGTCGGCCGTAAGCCGAGGGGCAACTCCCCTCGCAACCGAACGAATCTCCTTCGTCGGCCGTAAGCCGAGGGGCAACTCCCCTTGCCACCGGGCGGATCTCCTTCGCCGGCCGTAAGCCGAGGGGCAACTCACCTCGCCACCGAGCAGATCTCCTTCATCGGCCGTAAGCCGAGGGGCAACTCCCCTCGCCACCGGGCGGATCTCCTTTGCCGGCCGTAAGCCGAGGGGCAACTCACCTCGCCACCGAGCGGATCTCCTTCGTCGGCCGTAAGCCAAGGGGAAACTCCCCGCGCCACCGAACGAATCTCCTTCGTCGGCCGTAAGTCGAGGGGCAACTCCCCTCACCACTGAACGAATCTCCTTCGTCGACCGTAAGCCGAGGGGCAACACCCCTCGCCACCGGGCGGATCTCCTTCGCCGGCCGTAAGCCGAGGGGCAACTCACCTCGCCACCGAGCGGATCTCCTTCGTCGGCCGTAAGCCGAGGGGAAACTCCCCTCGCCACCGGGCAGATCTCCTTTGCCGGCCGTAAGCCGAGGGGCAACTCCCCTCGCCACCGAGCGGATCTCCTTCGTCGGCCGTAAGCCGAGGGGCAACTCCCCTCGCCACCGAGCGGATCTCCTTCGTCGGCCGTAAGCCGAGGGGCAACTCCCCTCGCAACCGAACGAACGGATCGGTCAAAGAGCTGGGGGCAACCCCCCCAGTAGGCCGAGCACTCCTTCGTCGGCCGTAAGCCGAGGGGCAACTCCCCTCGCCACCGAACGAATCTCCTTTGCCGGCCGTAAGCCGAGTGGCAACTCACCTCGCCACCGAGCGAATCTCCTTCGTCGGCCGTAAGCCGAGGGGCAACTCCCCTCGCCACCGAGCGGATCTCCTTCGTCGGCCGTAAGCCGAAGGCCAACTCCCCTCGCAACCGAATGAACGGATCGGTCAAAGAGCTGGGGGCAACCCCCCAGTAGGCCGAGCACTCCTTCGTCGGCCGTAAGCCGAGGGGCAACTCCCCTCGCCACCGAACGAATCTCCTTCGTCGGCCGTAAGCCGAGGGGCAACTCCCCTCGCCAACGAACGAATCTCCTTCGTCGGCCGTAAGCCGAGGGACAACTCCCCTCGCCACCGAACGGATCTCCTTCGTCGGCCGTAAGCCGAGGGGTAACTCCCCTCGCAACCGAACGAATCTCAGACCGACGATCTATCGTCACTAGCCAACTCCGTAGGATGGACCAAATTCTACAGAAAGAGCAACTTCTTCCCCATTATACTACATCTCCCGACCTCTACCTCAACAATGGTAGAGCTCAGAAGATGGGGGCAATTGTTACGACTACTTTGACCAGGTCCGGATGAGCCAAGTCAACCACCACCAGTCAACCAGCCAAACTACGGCCTCGGGCTCCGGCCCAAGGTTCTTACGGGCGGGTCGCGTTTCTCCACCCACGACGAAGGCCCAAGAGATTGCCCGCTTCTGTAGCGGAGGAAATCGGGGCCCAAATCGAGGAAGCCTTCGCCAAATATGGCAGCCGCCCGTGCCATCATGATCCGCCAATTATGGCAGCCACCTTCATGGCTCGCCAAATATGGCAACCGACTTCATGGCCAGGCTTAATGGCCATTGTTACGCCTATTTGACCGAGACCCCAAAAGACACGTGCCCAGGAGCCCGACTACTGGTCGAAGGCCCACCTGCATCCTCAAGCCCATTCAACAAAGGCCCTGTAAGGGATCTTCTCGAATGTCGATCCGACCCGGCCCCGATAACCCGCTGGACACTCACCCACTCCTGCGAAAACCGTTCCCCCGAACGCGCGACCACTAAATGGCGGTAATGGGGAGGTGCTGGAAGGGCGAAGAGAACGGCGGCGAGGGGGCGGATTGAGGGGGCACGATCGAGGGCGGGCGTGGGACGTGGGCCAGAGGCAATCACGCAGGGAGCTCTACAAAAGGGCTCGGAGGACGACGAAGAAAGGGACCGCATCTCAGGTAACAAAACCTAAGGTACTCCATCAACGACCTCGTTCCCCCAATTCATCTCCTTCCTCCCCCGCTCGCGCCGAGAGACGCCGTTACGATCTCCTCACGAGTCGAACCGTCTCCGCCGGGCCTCCTTTCTCAGATCACTATCTGACTTAGGCATCGGAGGGTATTTGGCCGGAACCAAGGTCCGGCCCCCTGACGAGCGTTCTCGTCTACGCAGGTGGACAGCTGATCAACGGGCCGAGGCTACCCCTCGCCCCCCTCTGACCACTCGATCGACTGGATAGTGAGGCTTCCCCTCACCGTCAACCTGCCGAGGCCGAGCACGCCCTACCGAGGCCGAGCGTCTTAGTCGGGTCTGAAATTCCCCCTCGCCTCCCGTCGGCCGTGCATCTACCCGGGCGACTGAGGCTACCCCTCGTCCCCCTTTCAGCCGAGGCCGAGCACGTCTATCCGAGGCCGAGCATCTCAACCAGGGCCGAGGCTTCCCCTCGCCCCTTCTGCACCAATTCGAAGCCCCCCAAGGGACCCAAAGCGGGCCCCTTGACCATGTTGACCAGGTTCTCCACGGTCAACGCTTTGTAGTGAGAAAACACTCTGAAACAGCCATCATTCCCCCACCATTATGGCCCGCCAATTATGGCAACCGCAATGCCCATTACTCCAGCCTTCATGGCCCGCCAATTATGGCAATCACTTATGGCCATGACTCCACCTTCATGGCGTCATCAAGTGGGCGCAATTAGAGGGGGTCAACCCTTCCCCATTTGCACGACCCCATGAATGGCGGCCATGATGTCACGTCATGGCACATGATGAGCATGGTTCGTCTATATGAGGAGGGGGCGGGCGTCATTTGTAGGGGGCCGGATCTTCACCACCTACAACGGAGGTACCTCATACTCCCATCTTACACCTTCTTCCACCTTGAATGTTTCTCCTCCAAAGCTCGGCCCGAGGACTCGAGTATCGGTCTCTCCGCGAGCCATACTCGATCCCACCGAGCACTTATCAGGCCAGATCTGACTTTGGCATTGGAGGGGCTTCGGTCGGAACCAAGGTCCGACCCCCCTGACGAGCTCTCTCGTCTATTCAGGTCCAGGAGTTCCAGCGACGCCGAGGCTACCCCTCGGCATCCTTCCAGCCGGAGCCGAGCGCCCTCGTCCCCGACCTCGTTCGTCTCCTCCGTCACGAGGACGTCGCTCTGCCGAGGCTACCCCTCGTCGAGCCGACGCGAGGATCCGCGCGCCCCGCTGCGAGCGACTCTGCCTTCAACCGATCCCGGAGGCTGTCATCTCGCCGAGGCTACCCCTCGGCCCGCCAAAGAACGGAGCCGCGCCTTTCCGCTCGAGCGAACTCGCCGTCGGTCGTACCCACCGGTCATCTCCGTCTCGAGCGATAGCCACGACAACTCGGGGGTCCCGCGCGTCCCCTCTTTGACCGCGTTGACCACGAACCCTTCATACTATTAATGTGTTCTGCGAAAATTAGCAGAAACAAGTATATTATTAAAAAGGATTACAGAATTTTAGTTTACGCCTCAATGTCATGCTAACCCAAGGGAACCAATTCTCAAGAACCACCCCGCCTGAAAAAGGGTTCTACAACCCTTGCTAACCCAGAGGCTATACTCTTCCAGAAACAACATACAAAAATTGGCAATCTAACCAGATAAACTTATAAAAATGGCACCAGCTAATCAACTTCAGCTGCGGTGACCACCCGACCAACAAATAAGGGGTCTAAGATAGAAAAGACTCAGACTCAACGATGTAGATAAGATCTATTGAAGTTGATGGCATGCAAAAGGAACATATAGAACTCCCAAATGGACTGAAAAAAATGAACATACATTAAACTTTCATTAGCTATTTCAGTATTAAAAAAATCAAACCCATCATGGGGAATGTGACCAAAACATGAACTGTTTAAAAAATTATCATCGAATTTCACTAATCCATGGAAATCCAATTATTCTCAATTCCAAAATAGATTAGCAATGCAAATGCATGGAACATCCAAACATGAATTGAACTACCCCGAAATATTACAGTATAAAGATCGCATCAAATAATGAAGGAATAGAATTAAAAATGTTGATGTTCTTTTCTTTAATAAAAGGCTTATTTTTCCCGAATGTCATCCATTTTTCTTGCCACAAACACTATAGTTCCAACCTTCCCACCATTAAAATCCCATAATGCCATAAATTATACAGCTAAAATGTGCATATTTTGACTGAAACAGAAAACGATCCACATTCTTGCAAAAAACATCAAAAAAAGAAGGAAAAAAATTACCTGCGATCATCCAACCGTAAGAGATTTGGCCCAAATTGCCGTTGCTGAAAATGTCTCCTAAATCCCAAGAAAACAAATGATTTAGCGGAGCGGACGAAGAAATCTCCATGCAATAGGATTCCTTATCATCACCAGAAGCAGAAGAAATTTCATTTAAAAAGAAAAAAAATCGAAATTTTCCATGAAGATGAAATGAATCAAAAAGAACTCACAGCAAATCCACTGGAATTTATTTAGAGACATGGATTCCTTTCTTGAGAGCGATGAGAATTCAAAACTAATCGTATTTGGTAGCTTATCAAGACTACCTTTTGCATTGCATTCTTTCATATTTATAGTGAGGGCATAGCATATTAGTGTATCACAATTATTTTCAAACCTTCTTTGGAAAATAAGGTAAATTATTATCTAAGAAACACAGTGTGTGCACGCATGTACACATTTTTGCTTTTTTGATTTCCAATTTCCTTTGGAAGGGGGTGCATGTGGTGCTACAGCCTAAGTATTTAGCTCACAGAAAAGGAAAAAAAGTGTATATGTGACATTAATGATAGATAGCATTTTTATCTTGCATTTATTTATTGTATCACATGCCAACAAAACTTCTATCACACTGCTCTTCACCCAAAAGTTGAAGTGTTGACTCATCAAAACCAATTACAACTTTTACTACTTAAACTAAGGAACAAACATGTGATGTGCCTATTTATAATAATGAACTGAAATCTTGGTTGAGTATTCATGCAAAAGAAAATATTATCATGACCACTTAACAGGAAGTACTAAGAAAGTGAGAATCAACTAAATACTTAAAGATAAAACATAAATATTGAACTAAAAAGTTATCAACTTAGCTATAAAATATATCAAAATTTCCAAATGGTAGCAATCCTTGCTCAAAATGACAGCATCAAAAACCCCCCCCCCCCCATCACCCAAAGGTAACAATAGACCCAAAAAAATTCATTTTGCAAATCCAATTCATAGTTATAAGCTCAATCTGAACTTGTAATCACAAATAAATCATTCCAATATATAAGAATCAAAACTATTCCTAATTAATTGACCATAACAAAAGAATCAAAAACCCAACCCTAATGCTAACTGCAAGGTCCAACTCATCGCTTGACAACAAATAGATATCATCCTACATACTTGCGACTTTACAAACAAAATCAAGCAAAAAGCCGAAATCATCTCAGAAACCAAACAGAACTTAACAAAACAAAATTGGTAACATGATTGGATCAGCAAACCCATTGGTTAAGCTCAACATTGAATTCGTAGAAGGTAATATGAACCGCTGTCATGAGAATCTCATCGACAGATGGATCAATCCACTGGAGGATGTTGAGGTTCAGGAGTTTGGTGCTATGATTATCAAGATTGGCATCAACTTCCCATTCTGTTAAAATATTAGGCATGTAGATTGGGCACAACTTCCCATTCTGCTAGAAGGATTTGATCTTATCCCTAAACATGGCCAGCCAAATAAAATCCATTTCCACATCACCAACCAAAGATGCAACCAAAATTCTCAATCAAACAACCAAAAAAGATCAGAATTAGCCTCTCAAAGCCCCAAAAAATGCAGAATTTAATGCATTCACATCTAAATCCAAACTGAATTCAATCAAACAACCAAACAAAATTCAATGCACTCAATATTAGCCAAACTTAACTGGAAGTGGATAATGGCTAGCCAAACAAAAACCATTTCCACATCACCAACCAAAGATGCAACCAAAATTCTCAATCAAACAACCAAAAAAGATCAGAATTAACCTCTCAAAGCCCCCAAAAATGCAGAATTCCATGCATTCACATCTAAATCAACCATATGTGAACAATGCCACATCTAATGATTCAAACTCTATCTATATATCAGATATGAAATATAAAATAAAATCTTAAAAGACTTTACATCAAATCCAGACTGAATCCATGTCACTCACCTAAGATGTTCATAACCCATTGTCCTTTCATGCCTTCACCAAACGAAGGCTGAAATCTAAAACTTCTTTCGATGGTATTGATTGACATGTCCTGATTGCCTGGTAGAATTGGTTCTTGCCAACAAACATATTTGCAGGTGATATTGAACAAAGGAAACTAAATTACCGAACTACAGAACACTTTCAAGCTGATGTGCAAGTTTAAGTGACATCCAGTTAACTTCAGAAATATATGATGTAATCATAAAATAAGGAGGAACTTTGTGCTTCTGCTCTAAACCTTATTTCAGGCCCTTCTTTTTTAGGGAAGCACAGTTCAATAACTACACCTTCAATTATTTCCCAAAATTATTCATGAAAAATTATGTAAAAGTGGAATGTAAATTTTATCACACATCAAATTTTAAAGCAATATTAGACAGATGCCAAAGTCTGTCAAAACAAATATCAGATCAAACATGATAAATATTTCAAACAGAAAAGTAAGAATTGCATGCCTCATAAACTTTGAGCAATTATTCCGCAACATCATTCTTCTCGTTTCCAGTCTTAAACTCCGCCAGGTACCGATAGTAGTCTCCCTTCCTAAAACCAAATAAAGGTTTGATCTTTAACTACTAAAAACCATCAAACACCAAAACAGATACCCTAAAAAAAGCCTAAGAAAAAAGCAATGCAGATCCTTAGACTACCAATCAAACAATCAATACCTCCCCACATCAGTATCTGCTACCCTCAAAAATGCAATTAGCGCATCCAGTGCCTTCTCCTTTACAGGCACATTAGAATCTGAAACTGTTTTTCTAAGCGATAGCCATAATGATCTGAAGCCTTGAAAATGGAATGGGTTTAAATCTGGAACCATAAACGAAATGGGGGAAACGATCAGTAACAATATAGATGTTGGGCAAAGAAAACATACTGGTAAAATAGCAGAAAAATGCACAATCCATTCAAAAAAACAATAATAAAGCCTTTTACCAACTACTCTAGTGTCAGTTATAAGAATCTTTTTTTTTCATTCGTTTCTATTAACAACCTCCTCTCTTAGGGAAGATCATTCGCATAACAACATAATAATTTGCAATAATTTAACCAAGGCTCCATATGCAATAATTCTCTTAAAATTATTTCCTAATTTTGTTTTAAAATAAAAAACAATATCATATTCACAACAACTAAAAGCATATAAGTATTGATATAAACAAACTTGCAGAATGCCAAATATTTTTGCCAAGTGTAAAACAAATGTTGAATCAGGCGATGACTCATCAGATGAGGAGTATTTACTTCTTCCAGAATGCCAAATATTTTTTAGCAGCCATGCCTTGTCTCAACTAACATGGTCATGTCTCTTCAAACATGCCAAAAATGCAAAGAACCAAGTCCTGCAATTCAAGGGCTTTGTTAGGCAAAAGATCAAATAGGTTATGTGCATGAAACTTTAAGACCTCACATTACCAACAAAATATCAATAACAAAAGGATGCAAGCTTTCCAACAAAACATTTGCTCAAAACCCCATCTCTAACCTGGATGCGGCATACGAAGCTCCAACCGAAGCTCCAGCCGCACTTGGGTCCCATAAAATGTGAAGGATCGCTTAAAAATACGGAGCTAAAAAGCTTGATGAAGAAGGATCGCTCCAGATGCACTTGACTCTTGTGCTTGATGAAGAAGACGGAACAAAAAAAAGCTGCCAGAATCATTGAGATAGGCAGTTGAGGGTTTTAGGGATGAAGAGGTTTTTTTGATACGCAAGGATGAAGAGGCTGGAGATATTGGGTTTGTGCGTTGCCTGCTGAAGAGGCTGGAGGTTTGAAGATGAAGAGGCTGGAGGATTATGCGTGATCCAGGGTTGAGGAAGAGATATTGAGTTTTCCCCCAAAAATTTCGAGTTCCCCCCATTTTGAGTTCCCCCCAAATTCCAACGTGAGTGTGGTTGTGTTTTGAATTTTTTATCTCAAGCTGTTGCCTGCGGGACCCGTGTGCGTACGTGGCTACATCCTGGCCTTTTCTAGAGTGAATCCAGGACGTTCTTGATGACTGGGACAAAAAAACTTATGATTGGACATATGACTGGGACAAAATTCAAAAAAGGTCCTGTTTTATAGAATAGATATATTTATATATATATATACACATACATACATACATGTACATATTCATGCATATAGAAGCAGAAAGGAGAAGCAAATACCACATTTTCAAATCGAAGCATGATTATCTAGGGGTCATCCTAGGACATGTATATAAATCAAAATCACAAAGTAAAAGCACACTATAAGCTAGTCAGGACACACGACTCACATATAAGCAAAGTGGACCCATGATGCATGAAATGCAAGAGGACTCGGCTTCCTAGGGTTAGTGAATGTGATAATCGAAGCCATGCTAGGTGTGTGTGATTCTGTTGCAATTCATCATATGGGGTCATCTCTAGGAGAAAGAGATAAAAAGAAGAAAAGAAAAGAGAAAAACACGAAGAAAGCGACTCAAAAACGAAGAAAAAAGACACAAAAGACGCACGAAGTGGGACTCCCCCAAGCTGAAATTTGCATTGCCCTCAATGCAATAGAAATAAATAGGAGAGGGTAATGAAAATGGGGGGGGGGTACGCACGGACACAAAAAGAAATGAAAAACAAGAAAAACACACATACGAAACTGAAAAATAAAGAAAGATGAAAAAGAAATATAGAAAATAAAAGATATGAAATCACACCACACGACATATATAAACAAGCACACCATAAAAACATCACACGACAACACACAGAAAAACGACTTCCCCCAAGCTAGACATGACAATGCTAGCGATAAGATATAAACATGATGATGCAGAAATATGCAAGGGGGAAGATCAGAAAAGAAAAAGAAATAAAAAAGCAGGAGATGGACTATCCTCATCCTCCTCAGTAGAAGATGTGGGGGATGTGGGGTAGTGGAGGGCGGAGGTGACGGGTGTGCGAAGAAGTGGAGAGAGGGGTCGAGGTGATGGATGGGTTGGTGGGGATGAGGTATGAATAATGGGTGGTGTGGTGGTGATAATGGTGAGTGGTAGTGAAAGGGAGACCAATGCGGTGGTGGATGGGGGAGGTACGGGGGTAGGAGAGGATGGAGGGGGAAGTGATCTCGATCGCACCTGCAATTTCCTGCGACACGCGTATAGGGTGATGGAAGTAGATGGTGATGGATCTGTGGGGGCGACGGCAGTGGTCGTGAGCAGAGGTGAAGTGGGGGGAATGGACACAGTGTGTGTAGATGAAGTGGTGGGAATGGAAGTGGTGGTGGGAGGGGATGAATATGAAGGTGGGGGTGAAGATCGTCGAGGGGGTGAAGGTGGTGGTGAGGGGGGTGGTGTGGTTGGAGGTGGTCTGTGAACGGGAGTGAGAATGCGGAGGATGGTGGACATGTTCCTCTCAAGTGCGAGGAAACATGGGGGAGTGAAGATGGAAGAGGATGGGACCAAAGAGGTCGAAGAGGATGCACCAGCGCGAAGTGTAGCTAACTCAGCCTCAAGATGGAGGCGAGTAGAGGTGGCTCGACGAAAGGAGGAAGTGGTGGTCATACAGACCGGAGAGGTGGTAACGGTGGTGATGGGGACAGAAGCCGGGATGGCTCTACTAGGGCCAGCCCCGGAGTCTCCACGGGACGCAGGGATATCCTGCTCGCCTAAGTGGGTGGCAGGGGAAGGTGATCTGCATGCGCCCGATGGAAGGAATGGAAGACGTAACCCCCCCTAGAAAGTCAAGATCAGGAGGGAATGTCCAGTCTGCCACAAGAACGATAGTCATACGAGCTGGGTTGGGAAGAATGGTATAAGGAGCAGGGGGTGACCGTAGTAGAAAGTGAAACGACCATCGGGGCAGGGCTTGATCATGTGTATGTGCCGCAGGACATCAAGATCTAGACGTGTAGGTCCTATGGCAGAAGGCAACTCTCGGGGGATGTCGATATTAAACTGGGGATATGAAGTAATGATAGTAATGAGACCCCGGCAACAAAACTTGCCCTTGCCGGCGCAGCTAATCTCAAGTAGCTTTTGAATAAGCCAAGCACCAGCATGAATGGGAATGACAGGGGCCCTAAAAGCAATCCCGTCATCAACGCGAACAAAAGCAAATGATATGGCCCACAAAATGAAAAGATCAGGGATGGTCACGGTCCCAAGACACATCCCTGGGGAAGAATGTGCAAGATATGATTCGGTGTGCCAGATGAAATATGGGGTGAATGATGGAGGAGGCCTTGGCCTTACCTCGAGGATAATGATCGTGTAGGGTGATGCGAAACTAAAATTGATCGACGTTGAAGTCTGGGTGATATCCGTAGGGACGGATAGTGTCGCCCCTAAGGTTGGGAAATCTGAAAATGTGATTGATAGTATCCAGGTGGGTGCAGACGGTTCTATTTCGGACCCAAAAAACGATGATCAACCTCGACTCACACTTAAGGGAAGATAATAATTCTAGTGTGAGGGTCGGGTAGGACGCCGCGTGGGCGTTCAAGAAAGCTAACCAACCTAACTTAGCAAAGAGGGTCTCGACTTCGGAGAAAACTCCGAGATCGATAAGCATTTGTGCGTGTGCAAACTTGGTGGATAGGTGTCCCTGTGCATCGAGTCTATGATAAAAATCTTTTTGTTCTTGACTCAAAAAACGTTAACCACACGGGCCCAACATTGGGTCCTCTGGGGGGATGATTGGTTGGGGTTGGGGCTATGTGGGCTGTGTAGGAGGAGGGCGTGAATGTGGTGGATGTGTGGTTTTTCGTCTCTTGCGAGATGACCCCTCCTCACGCATGATACCCTCACCCTTATCTTTATCCCGGGCCATGATTGTGAGTGATGCTAGTGTATGCGAGATGTGATAAATGCACACAAACACTGGCAATCGAGTAAAATAGTAATACTAGGGCAAAATCGAAAATGGAGCTAAGGAGTGAAGTTACCCAGTAGATGACAATCCTTGCTCGTAGATCACCCAAAGCTGTGCAATTGATGTGAGTGTGAAGCCGCAGGATGTCTCTTCAACAAATTTTCATAAATGGGGGAAGTCGGGCGAAAATTAGGGTTTGGTTAGGGTTAAATGGAAGATGGAGAGAGAGGAATTGATGGAGAGAAGGAAGGAGGAAGTGGAGAGATCGATTGAGGGGCTGTCGGGGTCGGTTGGGGGAAGAAGGTCGTCGGTTTGGAGGAGGAGAAGTCGAAATGACGGAGGGAATTCGCAGTCTGGTGAAGGTAATGAGTTGGGCGAATCGGGGGGTATTTATAGTGTTTTGGGTGAACCGATCGGGTGAGTATTCACCCGATTGGTTGGTTATTACATTGAAAAAATTTGCAGAAAAGAGGCTACAGGCGAACCGATCGGTTGAGATTTCAACCGATCGGTTGGCTGCTTCACAACTTTCTCGAGAGTTCTGTGCAGCTCACCTGGTCGGTCACATGACCACTGCTTCTATCAACCGATCGGTTGATTAAATCCTCAAATTTCCCGAGAATTCAGCCGTTCCCACATGATCAGCTACCCTGTTTCAGTTTGCTCCACCCGACCGATTTACTGATAATCAGATATAGGCCACTTTCTGATACGTCCCACCCGATCGGTTGAGGGAGCAACCGATCGGTTGGGGGCTTGTTTCCTGCAAAAGTCCAAAAATGGCCTAAGTCTATCGATGGAAGTTCCCGTGGCTGAATTTATTCAACAAAATAAGAAAATTAAACCTAAAAATAATCCTAAAAACAAAGATGAGGGTTTAGAGCATGGGTTGACTTCCATGAAGTGCTTTTGTTTAATGTCGTTTGCTCGACACCCGATAGATGGCTTTCAAGGAGGGCGGGGTTGATGCCCAGTGTTTGGCATTCCTTCAGATTCTGAGTTGGTGACCTTTGGCGTCGTCAGCGGTGACAAGTAGACTTGCTCGACGATCCTCCCTCCGTTGATGGTATCCGGAGGCTTCTCCCTTATATTGGCGTCCACCACCACTCTTCTTAAGATCCGGATCTCATCATCGTTAAGCCCCATGGGCTCTTTTCCCTTTCTCATCGTTGGAGGAGCATTTTGGAATCTGGGAGGGATCGTATGTGAGTCATCTGCTTCCCGAGCAACATCTTCTTTCTTCAAACCGACACGCTCTTCAAGGTCCCCCAAGCTGTTGGGAGGGTTCCTTAAGAGAATGTCCCAGACCCCAGCTTCTATGGCTCTTTCTTCTTCTATGTCCATCATATTACAACCAGGTTCATTCGAAGGGTGGTTCATAGATAACCTCAAGTCGAAATCGACCTGCTGGTCGCCAACGTTAAGGGAAAGCTTCCCCTTCTTCACGTCTATTAGCACGCCAGCGGTGGCCATGAATGGCCATCCAAGGATGATGGGTGTATGGGTGTCTTCAGGCATGTCCATCACCACGAAATCTACCGGCACTTGCACTCCACTGACATTAATATGCATGTCGTCTACAATTCCCATCGGATATTTGACCGATCTATCAGCTAGTTGAAGGGTCATACCCGTGGGCTCCAGGTCTCCCATCCCTATTCTCTTGTATAGCGACAGGGGCATTAGACTTACGCTCGCTCCTAAGTCCACTAGCGCCCAATGGATCTTCACTTCCCCAATTGAACAGGTAATGGAGAAGCTTCCCGGGTCTTTTATCTTGGGCGGATTCGCTCTTTGAATGAGAGCATTGCATTTCGCCGTGAGAACGACCTTTTCCTTCCTGGAACCCCTTGTCACCAAATCTTTTAAAAATTTCGCATATGAAGGAATCGTCTCTATGGATTCAAGGAACGGGATCTGCAAGCTTAAATCCTTGACCATGGCGAAGAACTTGCCGTATTTTTCATCTATCTTTGCTTGAGCAAGTCGTTGTGGAAAAGGCACAACAGGCTTAAATACTTTGAGACTCCCTTCCTCGTCCTTCTTTTTCTCCTCTTCAGAGACTCCCTCCGGAGTTGTAGTCTTTGGTGACGAAGCCCTGTCGTCATTTGATTTTTCAATTGGTCGCTCTACGACCAACAGTGCTTCTGGTTCCTTAATAGGCACTCTTATAGGAATTTGTGTCCCGCTTCTTAAGACGATAGCGGACACATTTGCATGATCATGCATTAATGCCAAGGTCTGATTTGCCCCCCTCGGGTTTACTTCCGGTTGTGCCGGCAATTGATTTTGCGACCTTTGAAGGTTCACCACCTGCAACCCCAGCTGGGTTACTTGATCTGTGAGAGCCCTCTGCCCCACCTCCAGCTTCAAGTTGATCTTCTCCTGGTTCGTAATGTACTGAGTCAAGAGGGACTCAACCAGGGAGATAAAACACTGCTGGCCATATGGCTGCTGCTGCTGCTGCACGGGCTGCTGGTTCTTAGGGGGATACTGTTGGTATATCTGTGGCTGTTGCAGTTGCTGAAACTGCTACTGCTGTTGCCTAGGCAGCTGATATAACTGTTGCTGCTGCTGCTGAGGCAGCTGCTGATAGGGTGCCCGATAGCTAAGATTGGGATGGTTCCGGTTATTGGGAGAATAAACCGGATTCGAGCTAGTCCTCGGTGGATATGGCACATTACCCGTCGGGCTGAAGAAAAGCGCACTAGCTTGATCCACCGGTGGTGAAATATCACAACCCTCGAAGTCTCTCAGGACTTCCGCTTCCACTGCCGATACTTGTTGAGTACCGGCACCACTAGCTCCTACCATGAGCGCTGAGATCTGGGTCGATAGCAAATCGAATTTTCTAGACAACTTGTCGACGTCCTCGACTCTATGAATTCCTCCAGATCTAGGCGTGGCACGCTCATCGCACCACCGCTCATTGTTCGATGCCATGTTTTCTAATATGTTACCGGCATCTTCTTACTTCTAGACATAAAGGACCCCCCAGCCGCGGCATCCATCGAAGACTTCAAGTCATCCCTCAACCTGTTATAGAAAAGATTTATAATCTGCCACTTTGGAAGCTCGTGATGAGAGCATCTCTGCTGCATTTCCTTGTATCTCGTCCAAGCTTCGTGCAAGGACTCGTGGCTGGCTTGGGAGAAGGAGGAAGTCTCACTCCTCAGCTTCATCGTCTTCCCCGGAGGGAAGAACTTAGTCAAGAAAGCATTTGATAGCTTCTCCCAAGTGTTGAAGGTGTTCGAGTCCTTTCCCCTAAGCCATTCCTTGGCCTTACCCCACAGAGAGAAGGGGAATAGCTTCAGTCGGATTGCTTTAGTTGTGACACCATTTATCCGAAATGTGTCACACTTCTCTATGAAGGAGTCCAGATGTTCGGTAGGACTCTCCATGGGTGCCCTAGAGAATTGATCCTGCTGGATCCACGTCACTAACGACAGCTTAAGCTCGAAGCTCTGTGCCGTAATAGCAGGAGGTCGGATGGAGGAGGTGAACCCGATGGATGGCATCGAGTACTCCAGCAGGGACTTATGCGGTGGGGTATTCTCCCCCATGGCTTCAGACTATTCTTTTCTTCTCTTCTCTGTGTTTAGATGCCTCAGGGTGGCGTTTATCTCCTGATCAACAGGAATCAAGTCGTCAAGACTCCTTGTATTCCTCGCATGAAAAGAAACAAACATCCGTGAAGCAAGTATGGGATAGAAACATATAAAAATAGAAAATAAAATAATAATAAAAATTGAAAATAAAAATTAAAAAGTAGAATGCAAAAATTACCGCGAGATTGGGATATGAGCTTGACTCAAGGGTTCAATAGGTCCAAAAATAACAAGCACGTTGCCTCCCCGACAACGGCGCCATAAAGCTTGACGTCCCCTAACTTTTGTAGCAAGCAAGTGCAATGTGATTGGGGATACCAGATTTAAATATTTATACCGCAAGCCCACAGTGTTGTAGTGTGGCTTGGGGGTCGAACACAGGGAGGCGTGGTTGGGCTTGTGTCAAAGAGGAACCGGTTCACCCTATGGGTGAGTGTAACGGCCGATTTCCAACCGTGCGTATTTTAGCGCCTATCTTGTTCCGTGTGCGTATTCTTTTTCGTCTTTGATTTTTATTACTCTTTTCCGTAGCTCAGACGCGCGACCGAACCCCATATCCACGACCCTTTCAAAGGCGCGATTGCCCCGGTATCTTCTTTGTAATTTTTGGACGTCGAGGGACCAATCGGCTTTAACATCATTACCAATCGATAAAACATTTTTATTAATAATAATAATTCAAATTTCAAAATTTTATTGGCTGTGTACGTTTCTTTACAAAAAAAAGGAGAAATTCGAATATGTTTAAATCCTAACCTAATGTATTAACAGATTCAATAAATCAAAACCTATTTTTTTTATTTTAAAGCCTAACTATTGCCTAATCTTGTAAATGCTGCAAGTGTATTTTTAAGGGAATCAAATCAAATCCTTAAATCAATTCTGTTGAATAAATCTTTACCATTTCCCTTAAAATCCCAACAAACCCCCACTTCCCCTAATCTCTCTCCCACGTTCTCTCTCCCCTACCCTATTTTAAATAAAAACCCCAAAAGAATAACCTCAAGGCTCACGTGCTGAGCCTATTTTCCCTACCGAAACATCAAAGAAACCCTAAGCTTTTATTTTTCTCTTCCCCTACAAAAGCAACCCTAAGCCCTAGGTTAACAGCCGCAACTCCAAACACACATGCCTATTTCTTTTGTTCTCCAGCGTACAAAAAAAACCCCTGACAAACTACTGTAGCCTACTTCTCTAGGCTTTCACGCAAATCAAACATCCCAGGCCCCTCTCGATAGTACCCTCCTCCTATAGCTTATGCCCGAATACTCCATCACATCTCCAGCACGCCGTCATCGTCTTCAACCTCTCGCAACGCCGTCTTCCCTCTCTCTCAGCCTCACCGACACCCTTGCCGGCATCCCCTCGCCGGTTCCCGCGTCCGACCGCCCAGAGCCGCGCCCCTGGCCAGCATCCTTTCTCCCCTCCCGCATCACCTCGCCAAGCCCTCGAGCTCCTTCGTCGAAGCCGGTCACCCCTCCGCTGATCGCAGATCCGCGCCGCCTTGCTCGCTGCCATTGATCGAAGCCACCGTACGCCTCCCTCCGTCCGCCTGCGAGACTCCCGCCGCCGAATCAGCCCGGAGACCTGCTGCCGCCGCCGGATCGGGCTTCCCCGCGCCTCCGCCTTGCCCCTCGAAGATCCCGAAACCGCCGTCGGTCGGTCTCTACGCACCATCCGAGCCCACGTCGAAGTTTCACTCCACATCGAGAAGAAAGAAGGGGGAACGATGACAGGTAAGAGAGAGAAGGCTTATAGGTTGTATTATAATAAGGAACGTTTATTAAAATTATGATTCCTTTAGTTTTGATAGTTTTAATAACAGTATCTTAGAAAGTTGAGTATTAGCAATTAGCACATTCGGGTTAGTGTTTTGACATGTGTATAACTACAGTCCCACCTAAATAAGTTATTTATATTATATATAATCTGACACTACAATGTAACTTTAAGTATATTATATATATATATATATATATATATATATATATATATATATATATATATATATATATATATATATATATATATATATATATATATATATATATATATATATATATATATATATATATATATATATATATATATATATATATATATATATATATATATATATATATATATATAGGTACCTTATATATATATATATATGGAGAGCACTTTTAAAAGTTACTGTTTTGAGTTATAAATGTTAAGCTATGCAGGCTTGTTAGCCATTATAATTTAATTTAGTTAGAATTAGTTTAAGTACATCTATTAAATCAGTATGTGTAAGATAGGTTGGTATGCAGATTTCTGTAGTATGATAGGTTCCTTGGCTTAATATCACGGATCTAACCTCGCAGATAGTTATGAACGCCCCATTGCTACCGTCTGGATTCCGACGTTCCCTTGCATGTTGCCACCCGCCGACGTCCCCTAGCTCATTGTCGTAGCCGTTTCAGATCCGTCGCCGTTCAGACCCGATGTCAGTCTCGCTTGATCGTTGTTCCAGGTTAGCCCCGAACTCGTAGCAAACCCACACCATAGCAAAATCAGACCCTAAACTAAAATTTGACAACTTGAACTAAAGTTATTTTTCCGTACCAGTAAAACGCTGCTCACTGTAAAAATCGACCATCGGACAAACTTTCTGTACATATAGGGTAGTGGTCGATCTAGGCTGATAAAACACCAAAATTGTGACTTTGACAATTAGGGTAGTCCCGACAACCTAGAAATGAACCTAAATAGGATTTACTGAAAATGCGACCTCACACCGTCTCCATGACACTATTTCAGACGGGCTTCCGTGGACGAGATGTTTGGATGAGACGCTTCGGGAGGACGACACACTCGCCATCGCAGGCAAGTGTACCCACTTGCGTTCTTGACCGTGCTTTGGTCTTAGATTGATAGAACTGTTAGACTGTGAATGTATAGAACCGGACGTGAAATGATAGCGTCCGGGACGACTCCTGACGGCTCAGACTTGACAACGAAGTCTGAGCCTGACAACAACAACTTTGATGCTGTAGGGCTATCATGTGTGTGCGTGTGTGTGGACACCCTAGAATAACAACTTCCTACACTTGTCATGCCCTGTCCTGTTACATAAAAAAAAGCCTTCGGGCGTTTCGGATGCTTTCCTAGCGGAAGTGATCCCCGTGATACAAAAAGCCTTCGGGCGTTTCGGATGCTTTCCTAGCGGAAGTGATCCCCGTGATACAAAAAGCCTTCGGGCGTTTCGGATGCTTCCCTAGCGGAAGTGATCCCCGTGATGCAAAAAGCCTTCGGGCGTTTCGGATGCTTTCCTTGCGGAAGTGATCCCTGTTATACAAAAAGCCTGCGGGCGTTTCGGATGCTTTCCTTGCGGAAGTGATCCCTGTTATACAAAAAGCCTGCGGGCGTTTCGGATGCTTCCCTAGCGGAAGTGATCCATGTACTTCTTGTCCTGAGTTCCTGGGGTTGGGGTAGGGTTGAGCGTGCGCACGGCAAGAGGGTCTGATCCCCCTCGAACCGTAAGGCGTGAACCCTTCGTGTCACACTTGTCTTGTCTTGTCCAGTCCTGTTTGTCTTGTCTTGTCCCGTCACGTCCCGACTTGTCTCGACACCTGTAGGTTAGTCCCCGTAGTTGGTAGCACACGCTACGACTACTACTTGTCCCGTTTTACTTTCCTGCTACGTTACTTCCTGTTGTGTTACCCTGTTATAACCACATCATGATAATCAACCAGTAAACTGTTGTGTAAAAGAACCTCAGCATGTTAATCAACCAGTAAACCATTGTTTTAAAGTTCGGTGCACTTGCAGTAAAGTCTAACCCCTCTTGTAGACTTTACCTGACGTACAGTTCCTTTTTCTTGGGTGCTGTACGTCAGGTGTCAGCCAGAGTTCGTGGACGTGGCAGACTCACTGGAGCACGAGGAGCCGAGGACGTCGACCCAGAGTACGTGCCCGACGAGGACCAGACCTGGAGGTTTTTTTAGACGACAATTGCAGAGGCTACTACCTTTAGGTTTGCCTTTAAATCTTTTGTTGCCATGTAGGCTTTCCTTTAGATTTTGTGCTTGTTGGATATTATATCTCTATGAATGCAACTCCATTTCCGTACTTTCTGTTGTTTCGAACTATAATAATGCAAGAACCTGAAAATCGTTTAAAATGGTACATTTACAGACGCTTATTGGGTCTGAGCTTCTCAGCTCTGGCCTAAGCGGGCCTTGTCACGCTTCGCCTCCGTCCATTTTGGGAAGCGGGGCGTGACAGTGAGCTAGCCTGAATCGATTGTTGGTTTGTCACAAAATAAGGATAAGAGGGATAAACAATATAGAAGGAAACCTAGGACTTCGGTTTCCACCCTATCATGTGTTCTCACTATTACGACCGTCAGATAGGAGTACGATTGGATTTAGGGTTTAGTGGTGAGACATTGCCTCTAAAAGTGATACCGGCGTCCTATGGGTCCGATATTCCGGTCGGTGCCCAGGATGATACGTCGGACTACACGGGTTCGGTCAGTGGGCATTTCCATGTCAATTAACACTGACCGACTCCAGGAGCACTAAGCTCGCAACAATAACTCCCAACATCTCATCCTGCCATTCCCACGCGCTAGGATTCGATGTCTATGCCAATGGCGTGAGCTGTGGCAAGGGAGTCAACCGCCAAGTTTATTCCCCTTGGCCCAACGGTCAAAGGCGGTCTTTTTCCCACCAATGACAATGAAACACCCCGCGTAAACTCTAAATTCCTAATCCCTATCGATTTCCTAGTCCTATGGACGCATTAGGGAGAACCCACAAAGGGGTTTCCACCAAAATCCCATATTAGGGAACTACTCACACATTATAGCTAAAAAGCAATCTAAATAAAAATTAACCGTAGAAATCATAATCAGGCAATTGAAACACGATAGTAGCAATGCTATTAAGACTATATTAAAGTTTGACAAAGATCAGAGAATTTACAAATAACAATAAAATTACAGCCGTCACAAGTGGAGAAAAAGCAGAAAAAATTACAAGATCCTGTTTTCATAAAACCTAGGCAACTATATATAGAAAACGACTTCACCCGATCGATTGAAGTATCAACCGATCGGGTGAGCTACTTGATTCTTTGGCTGCGGTCTTCAGAAACTTCAATCAGATGCTTGGAACGATCGGGTGAAGCAAGCAGGTCGTCGTTTTAGGAGATGCGGTCATCAGGTGAATCGATCGGTTGAGTAATCAACCGATCGGTTGGAATTATCGCCCAAAAGAACAGAGAGTTCTGTCAAATTGGCACGGGTAGTGGACGTCGGCTGAGCTCTCCGGTTTGTCTTTTGGAAGAATCAGCTACAGATGAACTGATCGGGTGAGATGTTACCCGACCGGCTGGAATTCAGCTCCAAATTCCCGAGAACTCTGTTGGGATGAACCGGTCGTCGAACCGGTCGGTTGATCCTCACTTTGCTTCAGCTTCCG
>JAULAV010003102.1:0-25000 GCA_030789695.1 Scilla litardierei | reverse complement strand
AATAGTAAACACAATTACTATTCTAACCCAATGGTCAAATGCATACGTAGTATGAATACGTATTACAACATCACTCCTTTCCCAGGGAGCGTATGTCTTAATGATGTTGTAAGGATGATGATCAGACACCACAATGTCTGATTTTGAGTCCCTTTTACTACTCAAATAATCTTATGGACCCACATCCCGCATAAGACAGATAGGATTTAAGAATCCTCTTAGATCTTTTGTAAGCATCCATATGATGCAGATCTTTCATACGACCATTTTGTTTAAGTCATGACTCTAAATCATCCGTCTGACGATTTTGACTTTAAACAGGTCTCATTTTATTTTATCCGTCTGATATAATAAAGGCGGTTGCTCATGTGAGAGAGCCAACCTCAATCTGTCCGAATACTAGAAAATATAACTGAGATTTTAAAATGTACACAAACTTTTCTAGAAATTCATATGCAATGTTGAAAAAGAACTTATTCTTTTATTAAATTTGATCTTTTACAGACATGGGAATTTACATTTGTACAACTCAGCTCTTACGCAATCCTTGAGATGATAAGTGTTTGTAAAACACATCTCTGGGGATTGCCTTCATAAGCGGATCCGCTATCATCTCATGCGTAGATATGTACCTTATGTCTACCTTCTTGGTCTTATCATAGTCTTTTGCAAATTTGTAGCGGATATCTATGTGTTTGGTCTTACAATGGAATTTTGGATCTTTGACATAGGCTATAGATGCTTGACTGTCACTGTGTATTGGTACATCACCTGAGTCATTTGCATCAATTAGCATGTCTAAGAATTTCCTAAGCCAAACAGCCTCTTGGACTGCCATGCTAAATGCTACAAACTCAGCTTCCATAGTTGAAAGTGCGATGCCGGATTGTTTCTTGCTACTCCAGGATATTGCACCAGATCCGAGTAGAAAAATATATCCTGAGGTCGATCGTCGCTCATCGAGATC
Source organism: Scilla litardierei (assembly GCA_030789695.1). Lineage (NCBI taxonomy): Eukaryota > Viridiplantae > Streptophyta > Magnoliopsida > Asparagales > Asparagaceae > Scilla > Scilla litardierei. Next base: position 24,033 of record JAULAV010003102.1, on the reverse strand, counting down.
ACCCGCCCAATCAGCATCAGTTTAGCCTTTGAGCCTCAAGGCATCTCCTTGATAGCATAAAGCATAGTCCGTAGTTCCTTTAAGATACCGCATTATCCTCTTAACCGCTTTCCAGTGTACTTGCCCTGGATTGGATTGGTAACGACTTACCATTCCAACGGTAAAACAGATGTCCGGTCTTATACACATCATAGCGTACATACGACTACCAACTGCACTGGAATATGGAACTTTTTCCATAATTTCCTTTTCCTTTTGGTTCTTTGGACATGATTTTAGACATAAATTATCTTATTTGCTTATAGGAGTATCAATGGACTTGCAGTCCTGCATATTAAAACGTTCTATAACCTTCTTTATATAAGTCTCTTGTGAAAGAGAAAGAAGTTTCTTCGAACGATTCCTTGAAATCTTAACTCCAAGGATATATGCGGCTTCTCTCATGTCTTTCATCTCAAAAACTGATGAAAGCCAAGCCTTGATATCCATCACAAAGCCCTTGTCATTTCCGGCTATTAAAATGTCATCTACGTATAGAGACATAATAACATACTTGCTTTTAATCCTCTTGATATATACACAGTTATCTTCATCAAGCATGGTAAAACCATTTGATAAGACAACTTCTTGAAATCGTATATACCATTGCCTCGAGGATTGTTTAAGACCATATATGGACTTACGAAGTTTACAAACCTTATGTTCGTTTCCTTCTTTTACAAACCCTGTTGGTTGTTCCATATAGATCTCCTCGTCCAATTCTCCATTGAGAAAGGCAGTCTTTACATCCATCTGATGTAATTCGAGGTCTAAGCAAGCTACCATAGCCAGAATCAGGCGAATCGAGGTAAAACGAACAACAGGCGAGAAGGTCTCTTCGTAGTCTATCCCTTCCTGTTGCGTAAAACCTTTCGCGACAAGGCGAGCTTTATATCTGTCTATAGAGCCATCAGCCTTATGCTTGATCTTGAGAACCCATTTGTTCCCAATAGCTCTACGTCCTCTGGGTAAGTCATCTAAGTCCCAGACTTGGTTAACTTTCATGGATTCCAACTCCTCCTTCATCGCTTCCATCCATTTGTCTTTTGCAGGGCATGATATGGCCTGTTTGAAAGTAGCAGGCTAGTCATCATCTTGTAGTAAAGTCATAAAGGTTTGCAGAAATTCATCCTCAAATCTTAGAGGAGCCAACCTTGTACGACTACTACATCGTATTTGAGATTCTTCAAGTCCTTGTTGACTTGAATTTAGATCAATTCTAATATCACTCCCACTTGGAATGTCGTTAGAAATGCTCCCACTTGGATCATTATTCCCATATGGAATAGGATTCGCGTCATTCGTATCATCCATTGGTGAAGTTTGAAACGTATTTTCGTCTTCACCAAGAATTCTCCCACTCGAATGAGGTAATCCTTCTTGATCATAAATCTCAAATAGAGATAAGTCCTGACTTATCTCGCCCTGTCTTGGAAACTCGTTTTCTAAGAAAGTGACATCCCTCGACTCAAATTCAATTAGTCCTCCAGTGTCTTCCTGACCAATGAAAACATAACCTTTGGAGTTTTCTGCGTATCGTATAAAGATACATTTCCTTCCCCGTGGCCCAAGTTTGCCATACTTATGGGAGGAAATATGTGCGTAGGATGCACACCCCCAAGGTTTCAAAATGTTTAAGTCAGGAGACCTTTGGTTCCATAACTCGTAAGGAGTGGAGCTAACTGATTTCGAGGGTACGCGGTTCAAGATGAAAGCGGCCGTCAATAATGCATCACCCCAAAAGGTGATTGGCAAGTTAGCTTGCGCCATCATTGAACGGACCATTTCCATTAAAGTCATATTCCTCCTTCTGCAACACCATTTTGTTGCGGAGTATAAGGCATAGTTACCTGATGAACTATGTCTTTTTCATCACAAAGTTTCTTAAAACTTGCCGATTGATATTCATCGCCTCTATCGGTTCGCAAGACCTTAATCTTGCGATCTAATTGATTTTCCACCAAACTCATATAGTTCTTAAAGCAGGTTAATGCTTCACTTTTGTGGGATATCAAATAGATATGACCGAATCGGGTGAAGTCATCAATGAAAGTGATGAAATAGGACTTCCCGCGTCTTGTCTTGACATTCATCGGACCACATATGTCCGAATGGATGAGCTATAATGGAACCTCGGCCCTTGTGTCGGTTCCAAACGGATTGCGACAAGATTTCCCTACAAGGCAATGTTCGCAGGTCGACATTTCGACCTTTGAAACATTGGATAGAAGGCCACGTTTGGCAAGTCTATCCATTCGTGTTGGTCCAATGTGACCAAGCCTTGCATGCCAACAAATTACATCTGATTCATAATTTGATGAATTTGCAACAAGGAAATTTTCATTATTAAATGAGGAATCATACATTGTATTTAATACAATAAATCCTTTAAATACATACCCAGTACCAATTAAGGAATTATTACAACACAAGTCCACTTTACAATCATGAAAAAACCAGCTATAACCAAGACCCATTAACACGACCACATATATTATATTCCTTCGAATATCCGGAGCGAAGAGAACATCATGCAGTAGGAAAGTGCGGCCGCTGTCCAAGACGAGCTTGCACGTCCCAATGCCTTTCACTTCAACACGTGTGTTGTTTCCTACATAGATCCACTTCGTTCCTTGGGGTATCCGGTGATACTCCATGAAGGACCGTCTGTCCCTTGCTATGTGGTCGGTGGCACCTGAATCAATTATCCAAAATGGATTAGATTCTACAAGAAATATTGAACTAGAAACACATATGTGACTAGCATTACAAGTTACCTTGTTACCTTCATCCGTACAAGAACGTGCATAGTGACCTAACTTGTTACACTTGAAGAACTTGATCCTCTTCAAGTCTTTCTTCTTGTGCCATTTCTTGTGCCCACCCTTATGTTTGGGTTTCTTGGTAGACTCAGGTTGCTTATTATGTTCATTAGTAACCTTCGAACGATCTTTCCGTTTCTTTCCCCCGTGTGAGGAACTAGCAACCATGTGCACTTCTGCACTTGGCTTGGCGGCCGCAAGCCGCTCTTCCTCTAACTCGAGGTGCTTTGAAACATCGCTGATGGTCTTGATGCTCTCATTATGAGTGAGATGCATCTTCATTTGGTCCCACCCATTTGGTAGGGAACGTATGACTGCTTGGATTTGTTGCTCGTCAGTGAGCACATGACCTGCATCCTTTAACTCTGAGATGAGATTCGACATATGTCGCAGATGTTTCCCCATGGAATGATCTGGACGTTTCTTGTATGAATCAAATCTTATAGTTAAAGAACAAAGTTTGGACACCGAGGTGCCACCAAACTTCTCCTCTAGCTTGGACCATATGTCCATGGCTAGGTCATGCTCTCGGAAGATGCGCATTATGTCATCGGCCATACTGGACAATAACGTAATGCGCGCTATCTTGTTCTTCTGAGACCAAGCATCAAAAGCTTCCTTGTCTCGTCTGTGTTGGGCCGTAGTGCCCAACTCGGGTTCAATCATTACGTTCTTTAGAGTTTCGAGCACTTCTTGCTCCTCTAGAACGTATTGTATCTTGATGGACCATAGTTTGTAATTATCGCCGTTGAGTTTTTCACCTCTGTTTAACTCAGCGACGATGTTCTTTGTAGCAGAAGACATTTTAACTTTAAAATGCTGCAAAGTACACAAAACCGAAGGTTCGATCAAAAGTCATTGCATAAAAAATTCTTATACATAGATATCACTCCCACTTGGAATATCCCACTTGGAATGATATTATTACATTTGATAAGTTACTTTCGAAAAATATTGAAGATGTTGCTCTAGAATCGGAAAGGTCTCTACGATTCCAATCACCACCTAGAACAACTTTTCAATATTTCCCCCTCACTTATCAAACGATAGTACTCTTATAGTACTTCGCAGTGGAAAAGCGTTTTTGAAAACGTATTTTTCAAAAAAAATATTTCGACCTAGTACCCTTATGATACTAGCGAAATATTCGGTAATCCCTGGCCATTGCTGGGATGAGCCGTGGCCGTGCCAAGGCCGAATCCCCCCATTGGGGATTTTTCTGCAAGCCATTGTCGCCGGCTCCCATATGGATCCATGCGCTCCCCTTCTGCAAGGGAATTTGCCGCAGAGAACTGCCGTCGGCCCCGTATGGGCTGGCCATGCATGTCCTTTCATGCAAGCCCCCCCCAAATACAGGGTCAACCGGGGCTCGACACTGGCCGAGGCCGGGGCCGTGGCCGGTAGTGGCCGGTAGTGGCCGGGCACTGGCCTCAGCCAGGGCCGGCAGGCCTCGGCCTGGCCCTGGCCACTGCCAGGGCCGGCCGTGGCCCTGGAAGAGGCCAGGGCCGGCCAGGGCACCGGCCCTGGCCACTACCAGGCCCGGCCAGGCCCTGGCCTGAGGCCAGGGCGCCGGCCCTGGCTCCCGGCCAGGGCCCCCTGGCCCTGGCTCCCGGCCAGGGCCCCCTGGCCCTGGCTCCCGGCCAGGGCCCCCTGGCCCTGGCCGAGGCCGGCCTGGCCAGGGTCCCCTGGCCAGGGCCAGGGCCGGCCATGGCCTGGCCTTGGCCAGCCATGGCCCATATGGCCATGGCTGGCCACCCCCTTGCATGGGGTTGGCCGCACACCCACGTCGGAGGGGTGGCCGTGGTTGTTATTGGCCGTAGCCAACCCCCTCCGCATGGGTAGGGGGGATGCATTGCCTCCATAGCCCATATGGCCATGGTGATAATGCACCAAAATTGTCATCTTCTCCCTTGAGAATAACCACCATCGTCTTCTCCGATGAAGCACCCGTTCGTCGAGAAAATGGTTTTGCTTCAATGGCCGTGTGCCAAAAAATGAAGAGAACGCGTTTTTAAGGCCGCAAACTTCACGCTCTACATGAAGAGAGTTCACATTCTCAATTGAATGGAGACTCAGCATCCATGAGGAGCGCAAGTTTGGCGAGATGAACGGTAAGTTCTTCCCATCACGGAGAGTTCCTGCCATATCTATAATGGCAGAAGACCCTAACATGAACAGAACAACTACTGCGATTCTCTCCGTCACGATGCGTTCCTACCATATCCATAATGGAAGGAGACTCATTCGTGAAAGAGACAACGCCTCGTTCATCGGTGAGACCGGGGCGACGGTTAGACCGGGGCGAACCCGTATGGCTCTGATACCAATGTATGATCCTGTCAAAACAACGACATTAGGATCGAATAATAACATAGACTTACGCTTGCGTACGCGGCACCGTAGTCTCTGAACTTCACCCTCGGATTCGCCACAACGGTCGGTACTTCGTCACGGAGGATCGAAGCAGAGTTTCACCGCCTAAATCTCTATTTAGAAGAGGATTTTAATGGAAGGGAGAAGAAGAACATAAGTTGCCTTATGCAAACTTATGGCATGGTTAGATTAGTGTAAATGCCTTACCCTTGGGTCCTATTTATAGGCTTTAGGGGTAGTTATTGTAGGAAATAACTAAATATAAGCTTATTAGCCTATATTAGCACATTTACTTATCCTCTTCTTCATTCACTTATCAACTGCCTTTATGCACTTATAAAGTGAATTTTTCCACTTATCGAGTGGTCCTTTTCACACGAGAAAAGGTTCCCTTCGCGCACGCTTTCGTGCATGCGACATCTGAGGTCCGTATACCCTCATACATCCCCTCATGGGTGTATATATGTCGTCCATATCCAATAATTCGACCTTACGATCAAAGATCGAGTCGACATTTGGTATCCTAAAGAACAAGTTTAAAATAATGACAGCCAAGCCTCACTACTCATTCAAACGTCAGGTTGAAATCGTACTTGCTTGCAGTGTTTTGCATAATTACATCCAAATAGAAGATCTGTAAGACCCCCATCTAACTGAAGATGGAGATGGGGTTGAGAAGGCTGTAGATGGTATCGATGACCTTGATGATGATGTTATGGATCTATCCCAACAGGTTCCCGTTCGTGAACAAACCGAACAACATGATCAATGGAAAATGCGTAGGGAGCAGATAGCTTGGGATATGTGGGTGGACTTCTGTAACAAAAATAATAACGGGAACAGTATAGAGCATGGGCTATGAGGGGGATGGCGTATATTATTGCCTCCTATGACTGAACATTATATTCTTGTATCAGACATAGTGCATTAGTTTTGCTTTGTTGCTTGTTCCAAATTTTTCATGCCTTTGCTTATCCACTATATGCTTTACACCTATGCAATTTTATACTCGAATGTAGTATAGGTTCAGGTTATAGGTAGGTTGGATGTTTATTGCCACAACGTTGCATTTTCAATTTAATTTGATTGATGTTGTAGGTATGGAAGGCTCGTCAAACGCTAGTCAGGGGGTAAACCAAACCGGCCTGGGAGTGATCCCATGCTCCCCAGCTATGATAATGTATATGGGACACAATGGGTAGAAGCTGACAGAATGGTTGATCCCATTATCAACCGACCAATTCCCAAGAGGATGCAAACGATGCCCTATCACATGCATGGCTTCCAAGCAGGTGGGCTTGTGTACCCATCAGGTGGGCATGTCATGGGATATCCCCAATATCAAAATTTGAACATTCCTATTCAACTGCCAATGCAGATGCCATCGCCGCCTAGAATGGGGTTTATGAATATGCTGCAAGGGGGAGAGCCACCCTCGTACAGAAGCCCAGCTTCCCCACCTGCATTCGCTATGCATACGCCACCTAGTGGTAATGAACGAACACCCGGCAGTGACTCTTCAAGGAAGTCGAGCCGGCGTAGCGAAGATGCAGACGGGTCTGTTTCAAGCCCACGGAAGAAGTCGAAGCAGCCTTCATCTTCAACACAACAGAACAAACTTTGGACAAATGCTTACTATGAAACCCTCATTCCATTCCTTGCTGAGCTTGCACGTCAGGGGTTTAAAGCCGATAAGACTTTTAAAAATACAGCCTTCAATGCCACTGCAGCGGAAATAAATAACATACATGGGACTTCATTCTCAAGTGTTAATGTGAAGAATCACATGAAATCATTGAGAAGACGTCTCAAAGACGTAAAGGAGTGCATGGAGCTTAGCGGAGCCAGATGGGATGATGAGAGTAAGGTCATTACGCTTGATCCCAAAACTTATGCTACATGGGCGGTGGTAATTACTTCTACCCTTATAGATATTCTATATGATACTACATTAAATATAGCTTTGTATACCCTTTAACATATTTGATATTCTAATTGTTCAGGCTAACCATCGGCTGCGGGCTTATGTGAACCATCCACTTCCATGGTATGACGATCTTGTTATCGTCATTAGGGATGACACTGCGAAGGGGGATTTAGCAATGGGTGTTTTTGAAAGGTTTGGTGGAGAGTGTCATGAAGGCGAGGGAGAGCCCGTAAGTCAAGAGCCGATACATATAGATTCACCACCACACAATGTCACGGAAGAAATTCCCACCCAAGCTTCAACCGGGCCTGTTAATCAGGGAGGGCAAGCCAATCAAACCCACCTGCGATGGGTAAAAAGAAAAAACGAAGACGGGGCATGCAGTAAGATCCCGACATCATGCGGGAAATATCAGAAAATATGAAAGAGGTCACGGTTGCTATAAGGTCCGCACACTCTCATTGGACTGCACCACATGCCCAGCTTGTCTACTAGTTTACTGAGTATACCCCGGGTATATTTTTGAAGGTCTTTAAGGCCCTTTGCAAGGACGAGATGGAGGCACGAAGCTTTTTGGCTTTGCCCCAAGCGGCTAGGAAAATGATGATTGAAGAGATAATTGCGGGGTTTGATTTGGACTAGTAGTCTAGCAGGCTGGGATGTGAAGATGTTTGTGGGGTGAAGATGTTATGTTGGTGGAGATATAGACGCGGGGTTGGATTTGGATTCAGTTTTTGTTTATGGGGGTTTTGGTTCATGGCTTATTGTATCAGTTTTTGGTGAATTGCTACTTGTGTCAGTATGTGTTTATGGGGGGTTTTGGGTTATGGGTCAATGTATCAGTTTGTGTGGCATGTATCAATGATGCAGTTTGTGTATTTGTGTTGTTCTTGATTGCTCAAAGATTCAGATTTATGGGTCAATGTATCATTTTTTGGGTTATGGGTCAATGTTCCAGGTTGCATTTTGTGTGTATGGGTTGTTAATTTTGGATCATGAAATCAAATTTTTGGTTCAATGCTCCAGGTTGCTTTTTGTGTTTATGTGGCTTTAAATTTGGGATCATGGACTCCGATTTTTGGGGCATTGCTCCAGATTGCATTTTGTGTTTATGGGTTGTTAAATTAGGTTCATGGTATCAGATTTTTGGGTCAATGCTACAGGTTACATTTTGTGTTTATGAGGTTGTTAAATTTGGTTCATGGTATCAGATTTTTGGGTCAATGCTCCAGGTTGCATTTTGTGTTTATGTGGTTGTTAAATTTGGAAACCGCCTTCAGATTTTTGGGGCATTGCTCCAGGCTGCAGTTTGTGTGTATGGGTTGTTAATTTTGGAACATGGAATCCGATTTTTTGGCATTGCTCCAGGCTGCAGTTTGTTTGTATGGGTTGTTAAATTTGGTTCATGGTATCAGATTTTTGGGTCAATGCTCAAGGTTGCATTTTGTGTTTATGTGGTTTTAAATTTTGGATCATGGACTCAGATTTTTGTGGCATTGCTCCAGATTGCAGTTTGTGTTTATGGGATGTTAAATTTGGTTCATGGTATCAGATTTTTGGGTCAATGCTCCAGGTTGTATTTTGTGTTTATGTGCTTTTAAATTTTGGATCATGGACTCAGATTTTTATGGCATTGCTCCAGGCTGCAGTTTGTGTTTATGAGATGTTAAATTTGGTTCATGGTATCAGATTTTTGGGTCAATGCTCCAGGTTGTACTTTGTGTTTATGTGGTTGTTAAATTTGGTTCATGGTATTAGATTTTTGGGTCAATGCTCCAGGTTGCAGTTTGTGTTTATGTGCTTTTAAATTTTGGATCATGGACTCAGATTTTTGTGGCATTGCTCCAGGCTGCAGTTTGTTTGTATGGGTTGTTAAATTTTGGAACATGGAATCAGATTTTTGTGGCATTGCTCCAGGCTGCAGTTTGTTTGTATGGGTTGTTAAATTTGGATCATGGAATTTGATTTTTGTGGCATTGCTCCAGGCTGCAGTTTGTTTGTATGGGTTGTTAAATTTTGGAACATGGCAAATTTTTTGTGGCATTGCTCCAGGCTGTAGTTTGTTTGTATGGGTTGTTAAATTTGGATCATGGAATCTGATTTTTGTGGCATTGCTCCAGGCTGCAGTTTGTTTGTTTGGGTTGTTAATTTTGGATTATGGAATCAGATTGTTGTGGCATTGCTTCAGGCATTGCTCCAGGTTGCAGATTGGTTGGCAAGGCTGCTTGTTATAGTTTACCTATAGCCCAATGATGAAGATGCTTATTTGATCCCTATGTCCCTCGGTTATGCGTAAATAGTTGGTATTAGGCTTGATGGTTCCATTACTCCCCAATGATGTATATTCTTGAGATACATTGAAAATCATATGAAATGATATGGACGGTATGCATCGGTATATGAGATGAGCGGATGTTAAATGAGGGGGTGATATGTGATGGAGCAACTGCCTATTACCAACTATTTATCATGATAAAATTAATTTCTTCCTGAGGGCTTATGTATATTTTGCATACAACCAGCAATCTGGAGCAATGCCACAAAAATCTGATACAATGATCCAAAATTAACAACCCATAAACACATACTGCAACCTGGAGCTATGACCCAAAAACCAACTTATGCCCAATGATGATGAACAATAAATAAGAAAATTGACCATATGAAAAGAAGATATATGGGTATTTGGCTGGAAGGTTCATTTATAATGAGCAACCGCCATATACCTTCTGCTGTTCATGCTACAAAACATGTTTACCTGAGGGCACAAGTCAAATAATTTTTATTTGACTTGGGTATGGACCAAGTTGATATGGTGCAATTTCATTGTGGGGATTGTTTGGTTTTCGCAATTGTTAATTATGTAGCCTTAATGCTTAAAATTGTTTTTCATTATTTATTTGTATATATGTTTCATGACTCCGTTGTCAATCTTTATTTCTTGCAAGGTACAAATGAGCACCGGTTCCAGCCAGTCTATTCAATCCTGACCCAGACCTCCTACAGGGTCTCAGTTGGATCCAGATGATGATGACAGTAGGTTTTGCCATTGTCGGATACGGGTTCCCAGGAGGACATCATGGACCAGAAATAATCCTGGTCGTCACTTTTGGGGCTGTCCTGTGCGAAGGAATAATAAATGCAACTTCTACGAATGGAAGGATCCACCTACTCAGAGTGATCCACTTATGTGATACTACAGTTACTTGATGAGCTTGCAAGAAGCCCGACCCATGCATCCTCTTCCACATCGGTATCTGATAGGCGGCTTTTGGAGATTGAGGGGCGGTTGGCGTGGAAAATGGACACCATTCTCTCCTTATACAATACCATTAAGTTGGTTTTGTTCGCGATCTTAGGCTTTCTGCTATCTTTGTTACTGTTGTTTATTATAGCGATGAAAATGTAAAACTTTATTTCTGCATGTTGGGATGTCAAATGAGACTTGTAATATGTATATTATAAGTATTTTGTAAATATTGGCTATTTTGGAATGTGACTTTGGTTTGTGCTATCTGATATGAGCTTATCGGTGAGCGTTTAAAAAGCTACACCATTTTTTGCTTCCAGTTCAATAAATTGTATTTTTATTTCTGTTGGTTCCGTTGCTTGTTGTGCTTGCGTTTCTAATTATTCGGCCTTATTCAATTAAATATTCCTTTGTTAAATTCGGTTTTTTAAAATTTAATTACGTAAATTGTATTTAAATATGTTTATTTAATATTAATTTATTTCATATTTAATAGTTATTTAATTAATAATTAATTAACTCTTGGGTTTTCACAAGTTAATTGCCCAAATGCGGTTGGGGGGTAATCTCACCACAAATCACCATAACCAACTTTTTCACTTTCCTTAACCAACTTTACCAATACCCATATAACCAAAGAAACACACTACTTTACTATGGACCCCACAAACAAAACTCCTCTTCACTTTCCAACCCAAAGCAACCAAAAGAAACACACTACTCCTCTTCTCTCTCTTCAAAATTTCTCCTAGGATTTACTATTCATAACAGTAAATCCTCCCCCAAAAGCAACTGCGTGGAAGAGGCCCTTATAACCTGCCATTTTTTGGTTTCAGTAGTGAGAGAAAGAAGCTAACACTAAGCCCTCTTTTCAAAACACAGCTTGACCCAAAGGGTCTTGTTGAAAATAGTTGCTGAAGAAAACTGAAAGGAGATAGGAACGAGGTTACCAAAATGAATAAAAAGGGGCTGAGTCGCAGACTAGGTCGCTTTCTTTAAGACGTTTCGTGGCTCTGCCCAAATTTGTGCAAGCAGTGGATAGCCCCGCCGTCCCTAGGATAAAACAGCCCAGATGAACCTCTGTGATCGATCAAATCTGTACTGGAAGAGATCGAGAAAGAACAACACCAAAGAACAACGTAGTTCTTACAGCTCGGGATCAAGAAATGAAAAAAAAATTTTAAGTGGAATAATTTTCGCAGGCAGGAGGAAGAGAGGTCAGGAAAAATTTCGCAGTCCCAAAATGTAAACCAAACGCTCTCTGTTTATAATGAAAATTTGTAACGGAAAGAATTAAACCGATTTAATTCTAGATCTAGAATTAATGCATGTTAATTCCAGATCTGGGATTAAAGGCGGTAATAAAATCTGGGTTTAAAAAACGTTAGATCTGAAAACGTTTGAATTTGAAACGTTTGAATTTGAAACGTTTTAAAAACGTTTGAATTTGAAACATTTTAAAAACGTTTGAAATTTGAAATCCGGTTTATTAAAATAATTATATATATATAATAATTATTTTATCCAAAAATATAATCACCGCGCACATGTGATGTCATGTCACGGCCAGCGGCAGCGGCGCGCGCGTGTTGAACCCAAGTTCAACTAAGTCCTCTCCCCTTCACAAAAGAGACATACCCCAACGGGCACACCCCCCAAGGCTCTACAAACTCTTTATATACTACTCCAAGTCTTTTTGCCCAAGCAATGTGGGACTAAAGAAAATGGAGGGAAAACCAAATGAGTCCAAAACCTTTTGAAAAAATTCAATAGTTTCCAACCGGTCTAAAATCCAATAAAGGTCAAAGCTCATTCAGGTTCGACGACAAACCAAGCTCGCTCACCAAACGAAGCTTCGACATCCCGTCGTTTTAATCGAAGCTATGAAACAAGCTCGCAAAGAGCCGACGAGCAATCAACCAAACGAAGTCGCTGGTGGGCAATGGAGCCGGTGCCCTAGCTTCGATGTTAGGGTCTGATGTCCAAGCTCTCCCAACTTTTCGAGACCTCGTTTCCTGCCTGATGTGCGAGCTCCAACTCTGCTCCATGTCTCGCTTCCAGAAGCCTGATCTAAGCTTCACTTCGGTCAGCCACATGCTTTCCTCCATAGAAGCATCATTTGGGTCGGTCACCACCAACAGGACTACGAAGCACCACCAGTCCTCCGAGCCTTTGAGATTAGATATCGACAGCTAGGTCGGGCTTATCTCCGTGGAATCTCAGGCATGTTCGCAGAGTCATCCAACCGAGTTCAAGCCTCTCATGGTGTCAGCCCTGACCTCGCCTTAACCCATGTCCGGAATCCTGAGATGAACGTTGACGATCAACGTCAGTAATCGATCTTCATCGAGGCTCGATTGGAGCCTCAGACCCAGCTCTGAGAAGGAGTCCATGCACGACCTCAACAATCGAGGCCTCCATGCTTCGATCGACGGAAGTCGAAGCTGCCACCCGACATTTCGAAGGAGATCAACGCTTCCCCGTCGTCAACCCATGATGACTTTATTCGACCCATCCTGGCAATCAACCCAACAGAGTCGACGAGCAATCGGCCAAACAACGGTCATCACACATCGACACATCGACCCAACGGTTGTCGATCCAACAATAGTCATCAATCCAGCAACGTTCACCGATCCACGAGCTTCAAAATCGAAGGACGGCCAGCTTCTAAAGAGTCACCCTCCGACTGAATGCCCTACCGTCGATCGGGATGGATGTTGCCAGCTAATACGATCATTTTGGAGAGGCCCAAAAGCAAGCGGCCCAGGCCTACGTTGGAAGAAATAGCCTTCCCAGAGGAGTTTGGGCCAGCCATCGAAGAGCCTCAAAAGTGCCTGTTAGTGGATCAGCCACGATCAGATGTGCGCACGGTCAGCCCACGACTACGGGAGTTAACCGCGCCCCAAAACACTCCCCCTTGATGACCATTAAGTGACCTCATTAACCCACCTTCATGGCGCGTAACGGTGCCCGAATGAAAGAGGATCATGGGGGCGGAATAGGGGGGCGTAAAGACGGGATGATCGTGGGAGGATCCTTATATAGGGACTCGGGGGGGGCGAAGAAAAGGGGCCTGACCACAGATACCACAATACGGAGGTATTCTACAAAAAAAGACCTTGCTTTCCCATTGTCTTCCCTCCCATAGCTCGGTCCGAGGATACGCGTACCGGCCTCCTTGCGAGCCGTACCGATCCCGCCGAGTATCATTCAGATCCATTCTAACTTAGGCATCGGATGGGACTTGGCCAGAACCAAGGTCCCCCCCGACGAGCTTCTTCGTCTGTCCAGGTCGAATTGGTCCCAAGGCGCCGAGGCAACCCCTCAGCGCGGAACTCACCGAAGCAAGGCCCGTATGACAGTGAGCCCGCTCGCCCCCAGCGAGCATCACCAACGACTGAGACTAAGCGAATATCAGGGCACCGAGGCTACCCCTCGGCACTTGATTGACCTAGGCCAAGCACTCACCTAGGTGCCGAGGCTACCCCTCCGCACCCCGCTGACCGAGGCCCAACACCCGGGACGAAGAGGCTGCTCGTCCTCGATCCCCCAAGCAAGCCATTTCCCATGCTGAAGTGGGGCCTCGCGGAACCCTCGTCAAGAACACGCACACTTGGTGGGACCAAGGGATTCCAACAGATCCCTTGATCACGTTGACAGTCAAAACACCGGTCAACGTTCCAGTGGTGAGAAAACACCCGTAAACATCTGGCGCCGTCTGTGGGAACGAATACAAGCCCACGCCAAACACTGAAATGGAACCAATCTGTAACGGCCTAGGGCGAATGCCCCCCATCCATGAGGAGGGCGATTACGTCCCTCCCGAGAACCAGCACAGCCACACCACCGAGGGGACGGGCGACTCCTGATCGGTGACACAAGAGCAGCTCCGTCTCTTTGCCCAGGAGACCAATGCCCACCTCCAGACGTTGGCCGCCACAATTCAACAACTCGTCGACAACCCGCTCATCCTGGGAGATGGGACAGCGGGGGCCCTCGATCAGGGAGGGGTCCGTCGACCTTTGTGCTCGGCCGTGGTCGCTGACCACGGGGATGGGGGAGCCAACCACGAACGGTGATTCACCCTGCCGAACTTCGTCCCAGTGAGATCCCTCACTCCCACCTCGCCTCAGGAGGGGGACGAGGTAGGCCCTGAGCAAGCTGGGAACGAGTCGGTTACGGCGTCATCCCGGCAACCACGCTCAACGAATCAGCGATCGATCGATCGTCGAGCCATTGGGGACCGACCACGCCGAAGTGAAAGCCCCCATCGTGAAAGGCAAAAGAGCCGAGAATACCGATGGAAGAAGAGAGGCGCCCGCCGACCAAATCCTGTCCCCAGCTCGGCTGGGATTTAGGCGAGCCCCCGGCGTAACCCCGTTCGCTCGCCGCAGCAACTCGACCTCTGTGTGAGAACAGGTGGGTACCCGGGGGTGCCCGGGGCGACCGTTGCCCGTTGACCAGAAGGATAACTAAAGCACGGGTGCCCTCAAGATTCAAGGTGTCAACCTTAGAGAAGTATGACGGTACGGACGACCCGGAAGACCACGTCATGGACTATGAGGGAGTCATGGCATTCCAAGGGGTCGACGACACCCTACTCTGCAGAGGCTTCTACTCCACCTTACGGAAATCAACCCGGAGTTGGTACCACAGCCTCCCAAACCGTTTCATTGACAGCTTCGAGGACCTCTCCGAGCAGTTCTGCAAATAGTTCATGGCCGGACGTCAGGTAAAATCAGACTCAGAACTCCTGTTCAATGTGGTGCAGGGTCCTGGAGAAACCCTGAGGCACTACATGCATAGCTTCAACACAGAGAGATTGAATGTGGAGAGTTGTCCCGAGCTGGTCGTGAAAACGGCCCTGAAGAAGGGGCTCCGGCACAGGGGCCAGAAAAAGTCATTGCACAATGATCCACCGAAAGACCTCGCCGAGGTAATAGCTCGGGCAGTGCGCTACATGCTAACGGAAGAAGCGCTAGCTGCAGAGGATGGAAGTCACCCAACACGGGCTAGATGGGGATCCAAGCGCGACGAGAGCGAGCGCCGTGGCCTTGACGAACCACGACAGGAGAAGAGGGCCAAAGGAAAGCAGCGCAGGAAGGAGCCACGACCCCCAAACTGAACACCGCCCCGGACGTCATCCTTGCGCGCACTCAAAACGAGGGGCGCTTTAGCAGGCCGCCTCCGAGGATGAAGAGAGGCGAAAAGGACGAGGAGAAATATTGTAAGTAGCACAAAGACAATGGCCATGACACTGACGACTGCTGGCATTTAAAAAAGGATATAGAGAAGCTGGTCAGCCAGGGCCATTTAAAGAATTTCGTCGACGACTCAACCACCGCCCCCAGGGAGGGGACATCCAAGCAGATGGACAAGGGGAAGAAGGTGAATGTGGTTCAGGCGGCCATGCGCATCATCGAGTGAGCGGACGGGACAATCAGCCGCAACCTCACCTGGGCAAGATTAGCTTGCCCTCGCCTCCCCCGTTTTATTTTCCTCCAAATGTACACACGGGTTCAAGGAATGAAAAGATAACCGTGTTAGTATAGCTCTGCTTTTTCTCACTGTATCTAGCTTGGCAACCGATTGTGGAGCAGGTGGGAAATCACCCCCGGGGAGGGCTTGTTACACTGATCGGACGGAAGGCTAGGGGGCAACTCCCCCAGCGGACCAATCGCACAGATCGACCGTAAGGCTGGGGGCAACTCCCCCAGCGGGCCTATCACACGGATCGACCGTAAGGCTGGGGGCAACTCCCCCAGCAGGCGGGTTCATCGGTTGGTCGTAAGCCGGAGGGTAGCTCTCCCCGCTGACCAACCGACCCGATTGACTGTAAGGCTGGGGGCAACTCCCCCAGCGGGACGATCACCAGGCCCGTCCGTAAGGCTGGGGAAACTCCCCCAGTAGGCGGGTGCATCGGTTGGTCGTAAGTCGGAGGGTAGCTCCCCTCGCTGACCAACCGACCCGATCGACCGTAAGGCTGGGGACAACTCCCCTAGCGGGCTGATCACCAGGCCAGTCTGTAAAGCTGGGGGCAACTCCCCCAGTAGGCGGGAACATCGATTGGTCGTAAGCCGGAGAGTAGCTCCCCCCGCTGACCAACCGACCCGATCGACCGTAAGGCTGGGGCAACTCCCCCAGCAGGCCGATCTCCAGGCCCGTCCGTAAGGTTGGGGGCAACTCCCCCAGCAGGCGGGTTCATCGATTGGTCGTAAGCCGGAGGGTAGCTTCCCCCGCTGACCAACCGACCCGATCAACCGTAAGGCTGGGGGAAACTCCCCCAGCGGGTAGATCAACATGGCCGCCCGTAAGGCTGGGGGCAACTCCCCCAGCGGGTCGGAACATTGGTTGGGCATAAGCCTGTGGATAGCTCCCTCAGCGGCTCAAACGATCCGATCAGCCATATGGCTGGGGGCAACTCCCCCAGCAGGCATATCCCCCGACCGCCCATAAGACTGATGGCGATCTCCCTCGCAAGGCGGTCACCCGATCGGCCTGAGAATCGCGGACGAAGGGAAACCATAGCAGGTCGGCTGAGAACACCCCCGAGGCACTAGTCTATCAGGCCGATCGGCATGGTGTCCTGAGGACCACCCGCATATACGACGAGTGATGGGGGGACAGCAGGAGATCACCCCCTGACCGGATTGAACACGACTACGGCTCAAAAGACCAAGAGTCTTCCACCTCTGCGAAACAGCTCTGTCAGTAGAAGGCCAAAGATGGAGACAACCAGGAAAATGGCAAGAGGCGAAGAGGTACAAAGACCTACAAAACACTTTATACATTGCACCCCAAAAATTGTTCTGTATTACAGGGCAAGGGGGGAGGGGAACAAAAATGGAGAAACGTCGCCTAGGGGGCCGGGGCCCAGGAGGAGGCGTCCTCTGGGACCTCACCTTGCTTGGAGCGAGGAGGCTCTTCGGGACCTAGCGGAGGTCGGGGAAGCGACTGTCGGATACGCTCCTCGAACCTCTGGAAAGAGTCTCGAACGACCCCCACAATCCTGGAGGCCAAGAGGTCATCGTAGGAGTCGAAGGCCTCCCAGAGGGCCTTCACAATCCGTGGCCTCAGGACCCCCTCGTAGCCCCTCTCCACTTCCTCGACGAGCCAGGTGGGATGCGCCTGACGCAGGGCTCCTAGCTCGTCCCAGAGCTCGCCCCTCTCCCGACAGAATGCTTCTTCTGCCCACTGGGCCGACCTCTGGGCATCAGCCAGGGCCCCCTGTAGATCCCGTACCTCAGAGGAGAGTTCATCCACCTGACGTCGCAGTTGGCGAGCATCCATGCGGGCTTCCTCGGCCGCCACCTTGGCCGTCCCGGCCCTCAAGCCCTCTTACATCAAGGACTCTTCAAGGTTGGTCGCATGAGCCGTGCAGTTCTGCACCTCAACGGCCATCACGGTGGCCTGTAAAACAAGGGGAGTGAGCTAGGGGAACCCCGAGACGGGATTGGGCATGACATAAACACCAACCTGCTGGAGCTGCCAGACCAGCGCATCCGCCAGACGGTCGGAGTGAGTCCTCTCCAAGAGAGAGCGATCCCTCGGAAGGATGGAGCTCCGCGTCAGCTGGGTGGCCACGGCTCGGTCGACAAAAACCGAGTCACCAGGCGTGACCTCGGGACCTGCCTGGAGAGTCAACAGGGCACCTGGCACCGGCCAAAGACGGCTTGGCTGAGTCGATGGGGGCGGCCACCAACGCTAGCGGGAGGGTCTCTCCCGAGACGGCCGATGCCCGGGGAACCACGGAGGGGTGGACCTCCTCGGTCCCCTTTTTCTTCTGCTTCTTCTCGTCGTGTCCCTCGAACTCCGGAGGGGGATGCTTTCGCTCCACGCTGCGACCACCCGTGGGCATGCGAGGCCCCGGGCCAGCGCCCCCGTTGCCTCCCTCGGTGCAGACGGAGCTGGGAGGGTCGGCAGCCGTGGTCTCCCCCACAAGGGATTCCACCACGACCTGTGCGAGCGACGCTGCTACGACCAATGGCTCCAGCCTCCCCACTGTCGGGTCGACTTGGCGCACTTCCTCATCCACCGCACAGCGAGACGCCTGGCCCGAGGGGTTCCCTCGGCCTCTACTAGATCCACGTCGGATGAGCTCGTCGACATCTCGGCTGAATTCTCGATCCGACATCTCTGTGGAAAGAAAGAAGATCAGGGTAAGCAAAAGGCGAAGCGGAAAGAAAATATGACGCTTACCGGGGGTCCACATGACAGCCTTAAGGAGCAGGTCATCCAGCAGAGGCCAGACCGACCTCTACTCTAAGGGCAGAGATGACAAAAGCTGTACAGCAGCCTGATCGGTCTCGGAGAGGGTCAACTTCAAGTCATATTGACATAGCCCTCTCCAACCTGTCAGGATCGCGGTGTCCCTAGGGAAAACGACGAAAACAAAGCTCGAGCTCCAGTCCCCCATCCAGCGGGGCATGCCGAGCAAACACTCCCTCCCCGCTTGGGCTTGAATGTGATGCCACGACTCTCGGTAGACCGTCTAAACCTGAAAATAATGGAAGAAAAGGGAGAGGGACGGCTCCAAGCCATGGACTCTACAGATCATGATGAACCCAACCAATACCGCAATGGAGTACGAGGTCAGCTGGCACAGGGCCACCATCAAGAACTCCATGACCTGGATGATGAAGGGATGAAGGGGGAAGCGGAGTCCCAGGCGAAACATCTCGACGTAGACACCAACCTCCCTGCTCCTTGGGAAGCAAATCCTTTTGTCGCTGAAAGGGATCCGGACGTCATACGGGTGGCACAGATACTTCTCCTTGATCTCCGTAACCTTTGAGAAGGTGACCATAGACGACGACCTAAGGATCACCAGGGGAACGTCAAACCTTTCGGCCGCCTGAACCACATCATCACCAACCGGGTCCATGAAAAGCAAACCCTTCTCCTTGTCCTGAAAGGGACGTGTCACCGAGGGAACATCGGGCCTCGGTGACGGGGGATCGCCTGACTCGGGCGCCAGGGGAACCCCGGGCCCCGACGCGGAACCACCTATTCTAAGTGTTGCCATAGGGCAAATCAAATGGGGCAGAGGAGGAAGAGGGAGAGTTACCTTAGAGGGAATCCGAAGGAAGATAGACAATGGAGGGATCGAAGAAGCTTGCAAGAACAGAATCGGATCGAAAGGCGCAAAAGAATCAAATGCAGAAGGGCGGCATCCTTATATGAGAGGCAATCCCAGAATCGGGACCGTCCGAAGGAGAGCGCGTGGCAGCATCTGGAGGCCGACGACGCTTCGAATTCCGCACCCGGAGAAGTTCAAGCGGGCTGCGTCATGATGGCCTCCATTTAATGGCCTGGTCTCGACTGACGCGCTTGTCAAAGTCCACACAAGTCACACCGCCCGAACCGAACCGGCAGAATCCGAACGGCCCGAGCGATGTGGGCAATTGATACGACCATTTTGGAGAGGCCCAAAAGCGAGCGGCCCAGGCCCACGTTGGAAGAAAAAGCCTCCCCAAAGGAGTTTGGGCCAGCCATCGAAGACCCTCAAAAGTGCCCGTTAGTGGATCAGCCACGATCGGACGTGCGCTCGGTCAGCCCACGACTGTGGGAGTTAACCGCTCCCCAAAACACTCTCCATTGATGACCATTAAGGGACCCCATTAACCCACCTTCATGGCACGTAACGGAGCCCGGGGGAAGCGGATCATGGGGCGGAAAAGGGGGGCGTAAAGACAGGACGATCGTGGCAGGATCCCTATATAGGGACTCGAGGGGGACGAAGAAAAGGGGCCTGACCCCAGATACCACGATACAGAGGTATTCTACTAAAGGACCTTGCTTTCCCATTGTCTTCCCTCCCATAGCTCGGTCCGAGGATACGCGTACCAGCCTCCTTGCGAGCCGTACCGATCCCGCCGAGTATCATTCAGATCCATTCTGGCTTAGGCATCGGAGGGGACTTGGCCGAAACCAAGGTCCGGCCCCCCTGACGAGCTTCTTCGTCTGTCCAGGTTTAATTGGTCCCAAGGCACCGAGGCTACCCCTCAGCGCGGAACTCACCGAAGCAATGCACGTACGACAGTGAGCCCGCTCGCCCCCAGCGAGCATCGCCATCGATTGAGACTAAGCGACAATCAGTGCACCGAGGCTATCCCTTGGCACTTAATTGACCGAGGCTGAGCGCTCACCTAGGTGCCGAGGCTATCCCTCTGCACCCCGCTGACCGAGGCCCAACACCCTGGACGAAGAGCCTGCTCGTCCTCGATCCCCAAGCAAGCCGTTTCCCGAGCTGAAGTGGGGCCTCACAGAACCCTCGTCGAGAACACACACGCTTGGTGGGAATAAGGGATTCCAACCGATCCCTTGACCACATTGACCGTCAAACCACCAGTCAACGATCCAGTGATGAGAAAACACCTGTAAACACCAACCATTCATCAACCGAAAACAAGCTTCATCAACACTTCAGATCGATGATCCCAAGCAGCGATCAACCCAAATTGTAGCTCTCTGGTCGTCAATCGAGCTAGATGCTTCATCCACACCTCGGCCTGTCGATCGACAGAGTTGGAGTCGGTGCTCCCGTACTTCGATCAAAAGTAATGGAGTCTGCCAGGCATCGATCGACAAAATACGAAGCTCCCAGGCATGAGATCGAGGTTGCCAAGCTTCCAACGATCAAGATCGACGCTCTCAAATGTTGATTGACCAAGAGAAGGCTGCCTAGCGTCGTTCAACCCAGAGCAAAACACCCATTCTCATCAGAGCTCCATCGTCGACCGATCAATTAAAACACATCTGCCTCGAGTGACGAGGGTCAGACCGATTAATTCGACCGATCCGAATGCTCCATTCAAGCTTCAACCCTCATCTGAGCTCGAGGACCAATTTCAGATCGCTAAAATCTATCAAATTATCGACCCATGCTTTGAAGCCCTATCGGAGCTCGACCCTGGCTTCGGAGCACCGTCGGAGCTCGACCCTTGCCTCCCAGCATCATCAAAGACCCTGATCCGAATCAATCGTGGCGAATAAGGAGTGCCTCTCTCGGATCGCCAGAGTTCGATGGATCCCCCTAAACCTCATTCAGCTTTGAATCGAGGCTTGTCTGAGCTTCTGAGCCTCTTATTTGGGCTTGAATTTACCTCCAATCTGAGGCACATCTGGGATTGACGAGGCAAGTCAGGTCGATCCACTTCGCTTATATTGATGATGGTAAAGAAAGGTAGATCAATCCGATCTGCTCTGAGATCGATCCACTTCGCTCAGGCGCACCGACCGAGCAAAATACCAAGTTTGCAACGAAGGTCGGCCCACAAACTGCCTCGGACCAATCAATCAAAATACCAAGTTCGCTCGTCTGACGATCGAACTTAGAGAAATGAGGACATGGAAGACACCCCCCCATTTTTATCACAAACTTTCACATTTTCAATATGTTTGACAATTAACAGGAGCTTCATCGACGTCAGATTGGATGTGATCATTCGGTCTAGGCACCGGACAAGCTCCATCCAATCGTGAATGAAGCAGGCAAGGTGTGGCGACGACAGGACACCACAAGTTGCACCGAGATTGCACCAGCGCCTCGTAAAGATTAGCTCCTCCGATGTGGCACCACCACAATGTTGAGCCGCTTCCCAAGCTCCAAGCCCTGGGGAGACAACATATCATTAGGGCATGCATCAAAAATTTGCTCAAGACTTATCAGAGCTTCGAGCTCCGAACCAGCTCATGATGCTAGTCATTTTTGATAATGGAAGATGGGAGCAACCACTACAAGTCGTCTTTTTCTATCCCTACTTCAGTTACAACTTAAAGTAACGATAAATTTTTCTGGCAAAACCTTGCTTTAAACATTTTCTCTCCCACCAGCGGGGTGAATTTTTGTACTCAGGGTCACTGTAATGGATGCATCGTGAGTAACATACAACTCGATGAATACAGCTTCCCATCGATCCTATCATGTCCTTCTCGTCGAGGCCAGCCTCGAATCAATTTTTAACATCAAATAAATCCATATGAATCAGCTGGAAGCAACACTTGATGAGCAGATGACCAATTCGGGGCGAGAGGATCCGGGCAAGAGGACGAGAACAACGACATCCGTCATCAGCTGTAAGCCGAGGGGTCAACCCCTCGTAACTAAACAACTCAACTTTCATCATCGGACATAAGAGGAAGGGGCAATCCCCTTCGCAACCGAATGACTCTCGCACTTCGTCAACTGTGAGCTGAGGGGCCAACCCCTTGCTGTTGAACGACTCAACTTCTGTCATCGACTCATCAGACATAAGACGAAGGGGCCATCCCCCTCGCAACAGAATGATTCTCACACGTCATCAGCCGTGAGCCGAGGGCCAACCCCTCGTCGCTGAACGACACAACTTTCGTCGTCGGACATAAGATGAAGGGGCCATCACCCTCGAAACCAAATGACTCTCGCACGTTGTCAGCCGTGAGCCGAGGGGCCAACCCCTTGCCGCTAAATGACACAACTTTAGTCATCGGACATAAGACGAAGTGGCCATCACCCTTGCAACCGAATGACTCTCGCATGTCATCAGCCGTAAGACGAGGGGCCAACTCCTCGCCGCTGAAAGATACAACTTCCATCGTCAGACTTAAGACGAAGGGGCCATCCCACTCGCAACTGAACAACTCTCACTCGTTGTCAGTCGCAGGTCGAGGGGCCAACCCCTCGCTATTGAACGACTCAACTTCTATCATCGGTCATAAGACAAAGGGACCATGCCCCTCGCAACCAAACGACTCTCACTCGTCGTCAGCCGTAAGCCGAGGGGCCAACCCCTTGCCACTGAACGACTCAACTTCTGTCGTCGATCTTAAGACGAAGGGGAAGTGCCCCTCGCAACCGAACGACTCTCGCTTGTCATCAGCCACAAGCCGAGGGGCCAACCCCTCACCACTGAATAACCCAACTTCTGTCGTCGGTCATAAGATGAAGGGGTCATGCCCCTCGCAACCGAACGAATTTCGCACGTCGTCAGCCGTGAGCCAAGGGGCCAACCCCTCGTCGCTGAACGACACAACTTCCGTTGTCGGACATAAGACGAAGAGGCCATCTTCCTCGCAACCGAACGACTCTTGCATGTTGTCAACCATGAGCCGAGGAGCCAACCCCTCGTCGCTGAATGACACAACTTTCATCGTTGGACATACGTGATCACTCCTTATTTTACACTTTTTTCCCGCATGTTTGCATGCCATTTAGATCGCCCAAATCATGTTTTTCACGATATATCGACGATATTGCGATGCTTTTCACGATTTTTTGTTTTTGTCGCATTTCAGGTGATTTGGAGCGATTTGGAGTGATCTCGAGATGCGCTTACTCCAGAGGGTCACCGACGACCTCCCCAAGGGGTATTTTGCTGTTGGAGAGGAGCGGAAGAAGAAAGGACGTCGCAGGAGCGACGAGGAGGCCAAAACAAGCTGTTTGGGCATTTTTGGTGTCCCACTCGGCCGAGTGGAGAAGTCACTCGGCCGACCAGCGAGACACAGCTCGGCCGACCAGATCGGATACGTTTCATACGTGCACTCGGCCGAGCGACGGAGACCACATCGGCCGAGTGATGAGATCCCGTCCGCCCGAGTGGCGCCCAGACGAAGCCATTCAAAAATCGGCTGCCTGAGCT
>JAULAV010003100.1:0-26068 GCA_030789695.1 Scilla litardierei | reverse complement strand
TGTTTCAATCCAATAGTGTCATGATAACTTCGTATGCATTCTATTCTTACTGGTGATAGACAATTTCTCTCTAAACGTGAAGAAAGCCTCTCTAAATCGACAGACACTAATTCACCTCTCTAAATCGACAGACACTAATTCATAATCTCATGTCTACATTCACTAATGTCTTCTTGTCGTTTAGAAATTTGCACCATATTTTCCAACAACATCAAATATATCACATCTCAGCCTTCATCACAAGAAATTAGGTTTGGTTTCATGAACACAATAAAAAGAATGTCGGGTCGTGATCACATCGAATCATGATGTCAGACACTCGTTTTACATTCATTCCAATCTAAATCTTTTTCATATGTCAAAACTAGATTTTTCATATCCCTTCTAATCACTTCCATACATATCTTCTTCGGTCTACCTCTCTTTCTCTCTGTATTCATATATTTTGTCTTTCTAACAAGTGCAACAATAGACTTTCGGCATATATGATCAAACCATCTCAATCAATATTCGCTCATCTTATCCTCTATAGGAACGATGCCTGCCATCACTCAGATATCATCGTCTCTTACCTTATCTTTTCTCGTTATCTTTTCTAGTGTTTTTGCGTATCCACCGAAACATTCACGTCTATACACACACTTACCATGTTCATATTTTTCATAATAACCCAACACTATATCATATGACAACCCCGACCCAATCGTCGTCTTATAACATTTACCATTTAGCTGTAACGGTGCATTTTTATCAGATAACACTCATGTTGCTGCTCTCTATTTAAACCATCATACTTTGATTATTTTATAATCAATATCTTTCTTAATTCATACTTCCTCTTGGATAACCGACCCAAGATACCTAAAACACTTACCAACATTTTTTCATCTAACTTTATCACTCTAAGATCATGTCCAACTCTACTAAATTTATGTTCCATATAGTCAATTAGGTTCCTACTAGTCTGAAATCTTGAGCTCTAGTGTTCATCTCCAAATTTCTAACTTTACATTTACACCATTTTTGGTCAAATCTATCAAAACAATGTTGTCTGTAAATAACATACACCATATCTCATCTTGAATATGCCTAGTAAAAAGTCGTGCCTTAGTATAACCTAATAGTGATTAAAAAGTTATTCGCTATTTTTGCACAAATCTTCACATTAATGATTGGTGTTTGATGCATATCTTGAATTAAGGTAACATAATTTAGAGGAATCGGAACTGTATTAAGGCTCACCACAGAACCTCTCTAGGGACTATCATAGACTTTCTTGAGATTAATTCAGACCATAGATCACAGTTCTAAGTCTAAGTCAATTAGTTGTGAACACGTTTAAATAAAAGCAGTTTGTTTTCTCTTTATGCAGAATGAAGTTAGCCAATTATCCCAAACCATGTTCTGTTGACTACCTATGGGCGAGCTAGTAGCTATGACCCAGTTCAAAGATAAACAGTGTGCCACATCAACCTCCAATGGATAAGAACAAGGAACATTTCTGTAGTCAGATGTACAAACTTCTCCCTTCAGCACAAAGTTGGACACAAGAAATCAACATCTTTCCCTTCCAGTTAATATAAAATCGACGACACTAGGAGTCAAATCGTCGACAAGAATTTTTGAGAACATGGATCATAACATGGATGCAGTTTACAAATATACATGTAAGTACCATACCTTAGCACAAGTTTGAACAAACAAGAAATACAACATCCCATAATAAGGGTCCCAATCAAGCACTAGGGAATAGCCAAAGCTGTCAACTGTGGTGGTTCTTGTCTGAATAGGATGTTGATTGCCTTATTTACCAACCTGTTTGGTCATATATCTCAATGTCATAACCCAACAGCTTGATGAACCAACACTGGTGTTTCTCTGTTACCATACGTTACTCCAATAAGAACTTAAGACTCATCTGATCCGTCTAAATAATGAAACATCACCCCCAACAGGTATGGCTCCGCAGTGCCAAGACGATCGTCATAAGCTCGCACTTATAAACTGACTTGAGCCAAGCCCTCGCAGTCAACACCTGGCTAAAGCATGATGTTGACCGCTGATCATGCATCAATATATCTCTAGACCACACCATAAAGCATCTATCTCTATAATGAAAGGCCGACTGAAATCTGGTAAGACTAACACCGGAACACTGGTCATGGCTCACTTTAATGTCTCAAAAGCATGGGTCACCTCTTTCCTTTTTAAGCTACTCTGCCAGTGACTAAGCAATCATATTATGCCCCTTGACTGTAATACCCGGTGAAGCACAGAAATCATCATAGCTCCTTCAGTGTCGTGTGACGTGGCCAATTCATCATCGTTGCTATCTTAGATCTATCAGCTACTACCCCCTCTGTCGAAACAACATGCATGAGGTTCTCCACTCGTGTCTGTCCAAACAGACATTTCTTCTTGTTAGCGAACAGTTGATGATTCTATCGCTCTTACAAAACTATATCCAGATTCTCTATATGTGCCTCAATAGTCTAGTTATACACTAAAATATTATTAAAGAACACTAGCATAAACCTCCACAAATATGACCGAAACACCTAATTCATAAGTGCTTGAAAAGTAATTGGGACATTGGTCAAGCCTAAGGCATGACAAGGAACTCATATTGCCCCTCATGAGTCCTGAATACGGTCATCATCACATTCTCCGTCTGCATCCGGATTTGATGGTATCCCGATTCAAGTCAATCTTTGAAAACATGGCTGCTCCATGCAATTCATCCAGCAACCCATCTATCACAGGTATAGGAAATTAGTCTAAGACAGTCTACTTGTTCATGGCTCAATAGTCAATGCAAAAATCTCTAACTGCCATCTTTCTTCTTAACTAACAGGATCGGGCTCGAAAATAAGCTCACACTTAGTTAAATGACTCCGGCCTATAGCATCTCCTTATCATCCTATCTATCCCATCCTTCTATACCTGAGGTTATCAGTATGATCTCATACTGCTGAGGGAGGCTCCTTCTCTCAGGACTACGGCATGCTCGTGATCTCGCGATAGGAGGAGAGCACGAGACGTCTAGAAAACTCCTCAAATCGTACCAGAAGCCATTATACTGCTGCGAGAATATCTTGCTCCTCCTTAACGCATCCCCTGCTAAGCGCAGCAACTCCACCAGAAATTTGTCCTTAATCATGGTTTTCCAAGGAAACCAAGGTTCGGCATATGCTCGAATCCCTTTAAAGTGTCAATAGTCAGTTTCTTTTTTGGAATTCCATGCGTAACAGTTTTCAATTGACGTTTATCTTTCCCAAGGACTGGAGCCATCTCATTCCCAGAATCACATCCGTCCTGCACAGATCTAATGATAGGAAGTTCTCTAGTATCTGATGCCCTTGTAGCGATAAGATCAATACCCGATATATCCCCTAACTTCGCTCTACCATTCATGTGCTCATGACCATACCAAAACTACTTGTATCCACCAATTGTAGCTTCTACCGATCCATCCTGTTGGAAAATTGTGGGTTGCCCCACTTTCAATCAGCACTGTGACATCTTACTCTCTTTCTCACTAATTTCATGGTATGATTCGGGGTAAACCCACAGAATTTAGCCAGACTTCACATCCAAGTGAGGGTGCTTCACCTCTCCAACTTCCTTTTTCACCTCCCTGCCATCGTCTTCCTCATCGCAGACTGTCAATACCTAGAGTGTGCAATCTCGATACCGATGTCCTTAGGCAAACTTCTCATCACAACAAAAATAGTCATTATGCTCACTTGTTCTGAATATCTGTCTCCATGAGGTGTTTAAACTGACTACATGGTCATGTCTTACTGTTCTTCTCCTCTCTCTTTTCTCTTTTCCTTTCTCTCTTCTCTTTTTCTTTTCTTCTTCTTTCCTCTCTTCTTGTCTCGGTGGTCTGAGCCCCTCCTGCCTGTCTTCAGTCCCCTTTCATCATCTGGGTGCGAAAAGTTGACCTGCTCCATGAGTCCTTGGCCATTCGCTCTGATATATTCCTATCCTCGCTCATTTGAGCCAACTCCATCGTCTCTCCTAACTCTCTCGGTCTCAAAAGGCGTAGCTCGGCTCTAATATCTGCCTTGAGCCCCTTTCAAAAAGTTCCCTTCCAACACCGCCTCCAATATCCCTCTCACTCAACCCGAGAGCAACTCAAACCTCCATATATTTCCTAATTGTCCCCTCCTGCTTGAGAGCGAATAGCTGTTCATGCAAATCACTACCTCGAGTATCACGAAAACTGTCCACCGGGTAATCTTTAAATTCCTCCCACAAACGCACAGGTTGTCTCTACTCTCTCCACTAGAACCATACCATCGTCTTCCCTTCCAAACATGGGGCCACAGACATCATCTTGTCTTTCTTTGTTAATATGTTCACGGCAAAATATCATTCAACGCGATACACTCGTGCATATGCGTCCTCTCCCTCAAAGATTGGCATCTTTAACGTCCAATATCTCGAGTCAATGCCCAATACGCGTTTAGATTTGGAGCTGTGGGACCCCCAAAATCCTCATCAGGATTTCTTCTACAGTGCCGTCGTCTGCTCATCCATCGTCAAAACAATTCGGAACTCCACTGCCCCTACAAGGGATGACGCCCCCTTGGGGCCCCGTCAGGCCCTCGCGAGACCCGCTCCACCTCCCTAAGACCCTATAGGGCCTCTGCTGCCTTCAGAGGCCCCTGCGATGCCTCTGAGTCCCCAGGGCCACCTGTCCCTGTTGCTTGACGATGGGCCCCACAGGGCACGCATCGCTTCCTTAAGCCCTCTCGGGTCCTCTGCTAATTCCATAAGCCCGTGTGGGGGCTTTGATGCTTCACCAGAGGCCGTTGGCCCCTGTCGCTAGTCAACGAGACTTCACAGGGCTAGCACCGCCTCCCCAGGCCCTTGTGGGGCCTCCGATGTCTTCCCAGGGGCAGTTGGCCCATATCGGCCCATATCGGCTGTTAGCAAGCCCAGCAGGACCCCGTTACTACTTAGACCCCTGCGGGGCCGTCGACACTTCCAGTCACACCCCCAAGGATCGAGGGGGTGTTCTCACCCCTCTGGCCGGAATTACGTGCGCCGCTGCTTGGTTTAATTTCCTCCCCGATGACGATAGCTTTTCCATTATTATTGACGATTTCCAATTGTTGTGACGCCTTCTTTGATGTCATCCGTGTTCGAATCCGTCTCGGTAGCCCCATCACATGTGGTGTGCATCTATTCATCTCTAACAATTGCTCCATTATGGTTTCCAGAGACAAAAATTGTTGTTAAATGGTGGTAAACCGTTCCTCTATTGTTCTAAATCGTTCCCCCATCATATTCTTGAGGATCTGCATTTCATTCTCTAACTTTTCCTCCAAATCATCCACCATTTTTACCACCATCATTGATCCCAAATTCGACCACTCGGATACCAAATTGATAGGATTTGAAGAGGAAATTAGGGCAAAAGTTGGGATTTTTATTGATTTTTGTGTAACTATCAAGATATGGCCTCCAATTCGATAGGAATACCAACTCTCCCAATGATCTAACCAACTAACCAACTAATAGAAAACTAAACTCTCACAATATTCAACATACCCATCTAACGACCCTTGCCCCTTATTTATAATAAAATCTTCCCCAATAAAAATTAACCTGAAATTACAACGCTGCCCCTCCCTAGGGTTTTGAGGCCCCGCCCACTTCTTTTGCTTTGAGCCGCCGCCGCACATGTAAATAACGGCTTATCAGATGTAATTACTAGGATGGTTGAAATGGCTGCTTGTGATCAATTGAGCTTACAATATCCTAATGAGACCTTATTTTTAGTCATTTTGAATATCATCATTTGAGAGCTTTTAAATGTCTTCTATATGGTAAGAAGCTTGCTTCAGGCCTCCATATTAATTTTAGCAGATGTTCGGTTATGGAGAAGAATGCGGATAGAAAATTAACATTGCAGCTCAGTTGAATTGTTTGTATGCATCCTTTTCTGAACTGTTAGCATACATCCTTTCCTATCACATATTTGGGGATTGCTCTTGGACCTACAGAATTAGTACATGAGGCTTGGCAACCCTTGATATACAAGATTGTAGAAGATTAACTGGGTGGAAAGGAAGTTATTTATCTAGGGGTGGCATATTAGTTTTAATTAATGTTATCTCTGCTAAGCCGTTGCATATGATGTCAACTATGATAATCCTGGATGGGTTAAAGTTGATAAGATTAGAAGGTGTTTTTTATGAAAAGGAACTGTGGAAGTTGCAGCTTGTTCTTACCTAGTAAATCGGAAAGAAGTTTGCCAACATAACGAGCAAGGGGTCCTAGTGTTCTTTCTTTAAGAAAGATGACCTTTTCTTTTTTAGGAGGGCAGTCAATTTTCTTTATTGTAAAAGTGATGATTATTTGTGCATGCAGATTTAATATGGAACAAGTAGGTAAGATTTCTTATTATATAAATGTCATATTTGAGCCGAACAGATATATATGTTGTCTGCATTCTGGGAGGGTATTTGTAAGCAGTGATCATATTTTCAATGTAGCATTGAAGTCAACCAGAGTGATGGTACTAATTGTTCTCGTTGGCTAGACACAAGGGTGTTGTGATATATCTCTATGTAATCATTTTCCAAGTTTGTTTGCTTTGGTGAAAATGTGAATATTTCAGTTTCTGATCGTGTGGTTGATATGAATAACATTGGTGTGAGGAACTCTTGTTTTAAGAAGAGTCCTATTGTGATACAAGTAGAAGAATATGTTAATTTGTTGCTACAATTGATCAAGTTGTTGCATCAGATGGTTGAGATAGAAGAATTAAGTGTGTGACTAAAAATGTTTTTTTTATTTCAACTAAAAGCTTCCCTTCTTGATTTTTGGGGGTATCACTAATAAATATAGAAATATCAGGACGGTGCAAGTTCCTTGGAAGGTCAGAATGCTTAAGTGGATCGTGAAAAAATAATAAGCTTAATAGTAAGGAGAGTCCAGCTTTGAAAGGTGCTTCACATAACCAGACTTGTGCTTTTTATGATGATGTAGTTGAATTTGTTAATCATCATTTTTTTTCTAAACAGCGGATATATGCAGTCACTTTGGTATTCTCTGGCTTATTATATAGGTGCTCAAAGTATTCTTCTCATATTGACTCACTTTGGACATCTTGGAGGAAATCTAATGTGCCTAAGAGTTGCATCATAGAATGGGATCTGTTAGTCATGGCTTGTGTCTGGATAGTGTGGAGAGAAAGAAATAACAAGATTCTATCTCCTAAAATAAGAAGTCTCTCTTTATTAAATGCTATTAACTTGTAATGTGTTCTTTAGGCTATGTAATGTTAGTTTCAAAATTCAAAGAGCTTTTTGATGAGGTGGGGCCTGAGAGCTGTAGCTATGAGGAGGTTGTTGCAGATTGTTGGGGTGAACCATGCTACAAGTGTGGAAAAGGTTCCTGTTGCAAATGACCATGGGATTTGTGGCAGTGGAATTAGAATGGTGTTGTTGCTGGATCTGTCAACATTGATTAGGAAGTTGTGAGGCAAGGTGAGGTTACCAATTCCTTGCCAAGTTCTGCTAGTGTTGATACTGCTGAAGACCCTTCTGTTGTTGCTATTTGTGCCCTTCCCTCAAGAGCATGTATGGAGAACAGAATTGAGATCATATCTAGGAGCAGTTCTGTTGCTCTATAGGTGTGTGTTTTCTTTTGTAGAGGTGTTGATGTTTTTTTTGGGGTTCTGGGTGTGATGTTTTTTTATTTTCACCTATTTAGTAAAAGATTATGATGAATGGTATGTTTAACCTTCCTCTGAACTTTTGCTACATCTGCATGACTGGGTGTGTAGCTATTTTGGGATATGTAACAACTACTGAAGCTATAAAATCAGGATAGGGGACTCAAGTTTAAGACCCCATCCTTTCTATTTAAAAAAACTAGCATTGACTACATAGCACTTAATACTCAACCTAGAGAGCAACTAATAGAAGTTAAGTACAAGATTGTTTTATAGAATGATCATTCACTATCATATATATCTATACATGTATATCTGAAAATGGAAATGTGGCTGTATGGCACCCCCACAATTTGAAACAAACGCCTTAGTTCCCCTAGCACTAGGTGGTGAAAACATGTCAACCATCAAGCCACATATGATGTCATATGCATTCGTTTGTATTCCTAGAGTATGTTTGGTCACTTGAAGTTGTATCAACACTAGTAATCTTACTACATGTAGTATCGATTTCTTTTATTAGGTGAGTATTGTGTTTGCAACTACATGATTCGTAAAATTTGTGTTTTTGATTTGCTGTAGTTGAAAATGAGAAGAGCATTTAATAATTACAATTGTTGATGTCTCAAGAAAAGAGGGAAACTTTTTAATTAAAATTAATAATTAACCCCTACTTATTGTGTTTCAAGGACTGCTGTTGGAGTTGCATCCATTTTGAGCATAGTTCCAACAACAAGAGTTGGAGAC
Source organism: Scilla litardierei (assembly GCA_030789695.1). Taxonomy (NCBI): domain Eukaryota; kingdom Viridiplantae; phylum Streptophyta; class Magnoliopsida; order Asparagales; family Asparagaceae; genus Scilla; species Scilla litardierei. The sequence goes on along the minus strand of JAULAV010003100.1, from coordinate 17,628 downwards.
TTTTGGGACAACAATGGTGTTGCAACTTCTCAAAATCAAACACCAAACTTCATTAATTTGAGTGGTTGGAGCTGCACGTTTCCCTAACTAAAGAATTTAAATATTTCTTCCACATCCATGAAAATGGCCAAAAGTGAATATTTTTTGCATTGCTTTGAGAAATTGATCTTTCGGTTACATGTTATATAAGTAAACCATGTCAAAATCCTAAAATTTTGTTTCTATATAGTTTTTAGATAGTTTTTAGATAGGATGCCACATTTAATGGTGTGGATTTCCTTTTTGATATATGCTTTCTTGACAGCAAAGCGGAAGCAGGCCATATTTAATGGTGTGGATTTCCTTCTAGATACTTGCGGAAGCAGTTCTGCTTCCCTCCCTCCCTCCCTCCCTCTACACAGAGGGCAAATGCCTCTCAAACAAACCATAAGCATACATCTTCTTGAACATTTAAATCCCTTCTGTAGGACAAAAATAAGAGAAAATGCAAGGAATTACTTTGAAATTAACGTATACATATAGCCCTTGGCCTCAAATCCGATTCCATCCCAAGCTGATTTGATGAAATTCTGACACAAGTAAAATTAAAAAGCATAAAGTACAATTGATGAATGGTGTTAACACAATAGTTTCAGAGTGGCTTTGAGAAAAAGAAATCAACATGAATATGGTTTTTAAAATTAAGACTCAAAATAACACAAACAAGCACCAAAAAGCTGTAACATTCAATAACTAATTATTGACTAGTTAACACTTTTCCCAACCAAAAAGGCTACCAATAAAAGTTAGGTACAAGTTTATTTTATAGGAAGCTCGTTCACTATCATGTATTATTGATAGATGTAGATCTAGAAACAAAATTGTGATGTACGACCCCACAGCATGAAATAAGCACAAACACCTGATGAGACCGCAATTTATAAAAAAACAGATTTTTAGGAGTCTTAGGGGCATTTTCGTAGTTTTCCGTTTTCTACGGGCTTTTCATAATTTTCAGTTTTAGAATTATTTTTGTAATTTTGTATTTTTAGTTTTTAGTATCAATATGGGACATAGAGTGATTAGGGATTTATCGTGTTGAATCATGAAAGAATAGACTATTTTATGGGAGGTTACGGCTTCATCTCAAAAAGAAGCTTGGGAGAGTGGTCCACCTCTCGAACGTGGCCAAGTTAGAGCTAGTTCCACTCGAAAAAACTTAACTATCTTTGTATTTTCTTTTATTTTCAACCTAATATTAATAAAAATTCGATCTTTCCTCCAAAATCCCTCTCTTTATCCCTATAAATCCATCCTTTCTACTAAAGATCCAACCTTTCCATCCAAACCCAACTTTCTCCATCAAAACCCTAGTGAATCCTATCAACTTGGTATTAGAGGGTAGATCCTGATGGCAGCATCAAGAAAGGCGAAAACTTTCGAGGACCAATATCAAGCGTGGTTGGGGATGATGAAGAAAGCGAGTACTACGTCGAAGAAAAGATGGACGTCGTTCGAAACCACGATGGTACATATGTGACAGTAGATAAACCCCCAAATATCGGAGAAACTTTCGAAGATCTTTAACCAATATGATGCATTTTGCAGTTAGGCCCATCACACGCGTTTTCAGAATTTTAAGCCTTAAGGAGGTCTTTTTGTAATTTTCAGTATTATGGACTTCTTCAATTTTTTGTAATTTTCTCTTTATTAGAGTTATGGCTAGAGAGGATTCATGTTTGATTATTGAGATGAATTTTGTATTAGGCGTCTACGAACCCTAGTTTAAAGATTTAGGCTTTCATCTCAAAGGAAAAGTTAGGAGAGCGGCCTCCTCTCCAATTGTGGCCAACATTATCCCTTTAATTTCAGTTTATTTGAATAGAAATCCCTATTTTCCCAAATCTCTCTCCAAACCCCTAAAAATCACATCTTTTCCCTTAAAAATCTCATCTTTCCCCATACGAATCCCCTTTTTATCATCAAAACATAGTGGATCACATCAAATTGGTATCAGAGTATCCACAATCCATGGCGATGACGAGATCCGAGGACAAGATCGACGCGTTGGAAGAAAAATTTGACGGCGAGATCAAGGAGTCAAGAAAATCATATAAGGAGCAGAAATTGGAGAGGAATCAACAAATCCAAAATATCCTCGAAACCATAATCAGACGACACAACAAACAAATCAACAAATCGCGACGTTGACGAATGTCTTGAGGCCAGATCTGGTCTACAATCCAGATATAGGTCAAAAGGAGCGATTTTTTCCGAAGTGTAAGGAAAAGATTGAGATTTGACTCGAGAGGCTTCTATCCGATGCAGATCTGGTGTCGGATGAGGAGGATGGCATCAATAAAGGAGGCAAAGGCGTGCCACAGCGAAGATCAAGGCCTCATGACCACTGGGGTGGAGCACCGGAGGTCGGTGAGACCCGGTGTGGCCGCCAAGAGCCCGGCAGCTCGATGGGGCTCAATCGGGCCCCTGGCAGGCCACCAGAGCATCGTCGGCCCTGGGCAGCTCTGCCAGGGCACTGCCAAGGCTCTGGCAGGCTGCCAGGCCATCGCCAGCCCTAGGCGACCCTGCCAGATCGGTAACTGGTGGGCCGCAAAGGTCCAACCGAGCCCTAGCGGGCCGCCATGGCTACCATAAGCCCCTGGCAGCCTGCCAAGGCCTCGGCCAGATGCAGGCAAGTCGTCGAGGCATTCCTAAGCCCCTAACGGCCCAACGGAGGGGCAGCGGATAGTTGCGACATCCTCGAGGCTTCAAGAGGGTCTAGAGGAGCCCATGGAGGATTTTGGTACTAATTTCTTCAGAGGAAGGCCCCAAAGACTCGATGTGGAGTACGAAGACTATGACAGGTTCCACGAGGATGGTTGTGCGTATTTCGGTGATAGAGATAGATCCGACTGGGGTGAGGCCAGGTGGGAGAATGACGAGGGGGAGGACGGGACCCCAGTAGGAGACTATTATGGCCTATGTGATCCTCACCAGTACGACGCCATGACCATCATCAGGGACGATGAGCACTAGGTGGGTTTACAACTGAAAACTATGTCAGGAAATTGAAGATGCTGATTTTCGAGGGGATGACCCGGACAGATGGACATATAGAGCAAAGAGGTATTTTGAGGTGATGTGTATCACTAAGGCAGAGAGGTTGAAGGCGATGAGAGTATGCTTAGAGTGAGAAGCTTTATCTTTGTTTCGATAGAGACAACAGTAGTGCCATGTTCGCTGGTGAGACGAAAGGAGGAGACCTATATGAGCAGCTTTACGCTTTGAGACATGAGGGAACTGTCAGGCAGTTTGAAATGCTGGAGTGACGTGTTCACAGAGTGTCAGGAGAGTCCATGGAGGGATGTTTCATGAAGGGACTCAAACCCAACATACGAGCAAAGCTACGCATACAGAGGGTTAGGGGCTACTGGACAGAATACGACTAACCAGTATGGTGGAGGACATGCTGGCAGAGGAGCGAGAGGACAGGGAAATATGGAGCGGATCCACTTCTTGCAATCAGGTAGCGACTGTATGAAGAATCCAAAAAATGACTTCTTCCCAATGCAGAGGAGTCTGACAAAGCGAAATATGATCCCAAGAAGGACGGGGACCCCGCCACATTTACTAGGGGCCTCGCGGCTGCTTACATGGCACCATCGCTACAGGGCTCCTGCACGGTTGGCTGGGCCCTGCTGATGGGCCCCAGACATCGATCCAGGGGTAATGCAGGCCCCGGACAGCAATCCAAGAGCACTACATGCCCCGGGAAAGCCCAGATAGCAAGTTGCAGGCTCCAAACAGTAAGCTTGGGACCCTGCCGGTCTCGGAGAGTAATCCAAGGGCACTGTAGGCCCATGACAGCCACTTACAAGTCCCGAATAGGAATCCAGGGTACTGCAAGCCCCGAACATCCCTCTGCAGGCACCGGACAACAATCCAGGGAAACTTCGTGCCGAAGAAAGCCACCAGCAAGCTGCATGTCCCGGACAGCAAGCTGCATGTCCCGGACAGCAAGCTACAGGCCCCGGCCAGCAAGCTGCAGGGGCCCTGCAAGCCCCGGCCAGCAAGCTGCAGGGGCCCTGCAAGCCTCGGACAGCAAGCTAGGGACCCTACATGACCTCGAGAGTTAACGGGGGCCCATTAGGGATCGGCGACTATTTTCGAGATGCAACAGATCCACGAGAAACTTTCGTGATTACCGTAGCTTCCTTTCGGACGTCATTGAGGGCGGTAAATGCCAATCTTATCCTTTTGATCCAAGAGGGGGCGAGCATTCCACTTGAAGGGACACCTTGAGGACAATATGATTTTTCAGGGACAGTGTAATGATGAGACCGCATTTTATAAAAAAGACAGATCTGAAATTTTAGGAGTCTTTGGGACATTTTCATAATTTTCGATTTTCTTAGGGCTTTTTAGTAATTTTCAATTTGAAGTTTATTTTTTTAATTTTGTATTTTCAGTTTAGTATTTATACGGGACGAAGAGGGATTAGGAATATATCGTGTTGAATCTTGAGAGAATAGACTCTTTTGTGGAAGGTTGCGGCTTCGCCTCGAATAGAAGCTTGGGAGAGCGATCGACCTTTCGAATGTGGCCAAAGAAAGCGAGTTCTTCTCGAAAGAACACAACTATCTTTTGTATTCTCTTTTATTTTCAGCATATTATTAATAAAAATTCCATTTTTCCACAAAAATCCATCTCTTTAACCCTAAAAATCCCTCCTTTCAACTAAAGATCACACCTTTCAACCCAAAATCCTAACTTTCTCCATCAAAACCCTAGCAGATCCTATGAGCACCTCACCTCAGTTATGAGAACATTTCCACCATTAGACCATATCTATGTCAATCATACACATTACTCCTAATATATGTAAATATATCGAATAAAGTAATTTTAATATCAGATATTTCTCAAGCTGCGCAAGTTTTGCTCAATCGAGTATGTTGGGTCTTTGCCCAGCTGATTCCATCAAAAAAACGTTTGGCACAAACAAATGGCTGTGAACAATCAAGTTCATCCTCTGCAATTTTTATATCATAAACTTACATCGGCCACTAAATTTAAGTGTATAGGCTAGCACTAAACCATCTACTTAATGATTTCCGATGTATCAAAATAAACCATCTACTTAATCAAGTGTATACCTTCGAGAGAAAGGAAGCTTGAGAAGAAGATTTGACATTGCACCGACAACATCAGGCATGTAAAAGAACTGCAGAATAATCAGCTGCAGCAGCGCAAACCAGAAGTTCTTTGTGATCCCCTCTGCCGCATGTCTCGCAATTGCATGACCAATCTACAAGGTATAAATTTAAAAAAAATGTCTTTCTTCATAATAAAACTACTAATGAATAACATCAAGCTACCTCGTGCCCAAGTACGGTAGCAATCTCGGCATCACTTCTGAAATGATCCAGCAACCCAGTGAACACGACGATCTTGCCGCCGGGGAGGCAGAATGCATTTACCATATTATCCCTCACCACCACCACCTCCCAGTTCAGCCCTTCTAGATGCTTCGCCGCCGGGTGGGCCCCACCTTTCTCCTGCCTGCTCACGTGCACCCACCTGTCGTCAAGAACCTCGTCCTCCCTTCCCCACCCGCGGCCCTCGACCTCCCCCTTTGCTGCCAATAGCGATTCTTTACTGGTCCCCGGCCCCACATCCGCCGACTCCGCCGCCTGCGACGAGTCGGAGTACTCGAGGTCGCTCCACCGTCGCTCGCCATGGTGTAGGCCGCGCTGTAAGGCCTCGATGATGTCCTTGGCGATGAGGCGGACGCGAATACTGTCGGGGTGGATGGAGGGTAGGGTTTTTGACCGGAGCTGGGCCTTCAGCTGCCGGAACTCAGCCTCGCCGAGCTGGCGCTCGACGGCGGGGGAGAGGAGGACGAAGTGTGTCCGCTTCGTGTAGGGGACAGTCTCGAGGTTGCCGTAGTAGATGGAGACGGCGGCGGCGCTGGTGACGACTGTGGCGGTGACGACGACGGCAGGTTTGCGGTACCAGTGGGGACCACCGCCGGATCGGCCGCGCCGGCGGAAATGCTGGAGCTCCGGCTGTTGGCTGCGGAGGGTGTAGAAAGGGCGTGTGAGGGTTTTGGGGGCGGAATTGTAATAATGCGAATGATGAGGGGCGTTGGATTTGAGGATTGAGGAGAGAAGCGGACGAGATTTTCTTAAGCAATTCATTTGTTAAATTTGGGGAAGAAAGAGAGACAGCAGTTAAGAGCTTAGAGCTTACGTTTTTTAAATATAAATTTTATATATTAACTTTACTTTTTCCTTTTATAAAGAAATTGGTTTGTGGAAAAAACATGAAGGTTCTTGGTTGGTTCATGTGGGAAAAGAACGGAGACGGTGCGGGCATGAGTGCCGGAAGTCCATGAAAATGTTGGTGCCGTGGCCGGTAAGTGTGTTTTTTTTTTCCTTTCTTTTTTCAGCTAGGGGTGGTCGCAAATATCAAATCAAATCAAAATGAACCGCATACGCGACCATTCTGAGATGAGCAAAGACCGAACAGTCCAAGCTCACGTCGCAAGCCAGTGGCTCTGAAGAAGAGCAGACCGAGCGACGAGGCCCCCACGAAGACTTGGAGTCGGGTCGGCCTCGCACCGGAGCAGGCGCTATCACCGGCCCATGTCCGCGGGAGCTAACCGCTCCCCTTAATGCGCGCCCCCTTAATCACCATTAAGGGGCCCCATTACGCCCACCTTCATGACCCATGAAGGCGCCATCAAAGAGGCGGATCGTGGGGGCGGAAGTGGGGGACGTTGAGGAAGCGCGGACGTGGGAGGACTACTATAAAGAGACTCGAGGTACAACGTACAAAGGGATCACTTCCTGGATACCGAGAACACCGAGGTATTCTACTCACACGACCTTGTCTTCCACCTTACATTTCCTCTCCACAGCTCGGACCGAGGACTTCCGTATTGGCCTCTCTGTGAGCCATACCGATCCCAACGAGCATCCTTCAGATCCGTTCTAACTTAGGCATCGGATGGGACTTGGTCGGAACCGAGGTCCGACCCCCCTGACGAGCTTTCTCGTCTATTCAGGTCGAGCAGATCCATCGACGCCGAGTCTGTCCCTCAGCGTCTTCCCAACCGAAGCCGAGCGTCCTCAATCACGAGCCCGCTCGCCCCCACCACAAGGAGGTCGTCGCTTTGCGAAGGCTACCCTTCAACAAGCCGACGCGAGGATCCGCGCGTCCCTCACTGAGTGAGCACGCTTTTAACCAATCCCGAAGGTCCCACGTGTTTTCCTTGACCATGTTGATCTCCAGCCCTCCGGTCAACAATTCAGTGGTGAGAAAACACCCCGAAACATCTGGCGTCGTCTGTGGGAACCGAAGAAGCACTCACGTCAAAATAGCCACACCCGAAATGACGCGACCACTCACCTCCACGTGAAGGAATGTGGCGGCGATAACATCGGCATCGGGGCCGATCAACGGTCGCCGAGGCAAAATCGCAGCTGCTCGTCGACCGCCCCGAGCCAGGGGGCCAGGCGCACCACGGGTAGGACAGGTGGAGGTAGATTGTGGAGGAGCTGAGAGCTACCCACAGCCCATCCACTTCTCCGAAGAGGACCTAATGGAAGCAGAGCCGCCACGCGACGAGGCGCTGGTTGTCTCGGCTGTCATTGACACCACGATGGTCCGACGACTCCTCGTTGACACCGGAAGCTCGTGCGACATCCTGTTCATGTCAACCCTAGAAAAGATGGGGCTGCGAGCCGAAGACTTGGAACCTTGCTCCGGGCCCGTGACAGGTTTCACGGGACACTCCACCCCCATTGTAGGGATGATCCGCCTTCCAGTCACGCTCGGGGAGCTGCCCAACTCGACCACCCTGGCAATAGAGTTCGTGGCGCTAAGGATAGGGTCAGCATACAACGTGATCATCGGCCGACCGCTTCTCAATGCGGCCGAGGCCGTGGTCTCGACCCTTCACCAGATGATCAAGTTTCGGACCCCGAGAGGAGTCGGAAAGATTAAAGGCGACCCGACGAAGCCTAAGATCTGCTACCAACTGGCCGGCACGGACCGCGAGGTGGGGTGATGCAACCCGATGGACCATCTCGACCCAAGATACGGCCAGAGCGACGCGAGGCCCGCTTCCGTGGAAGAGCCGGAACTCATCCCCGTTACGGACCTGGGTGGCAGATTCCTTTCTATCGGGTCAGAACTCGACCCAACTCTGAGGAGAGAACTGATCGGGTGTTTAGAGGCCAACCGGGACATCTTCGCTTGGTCACCTGATGACATGCCAGGCGTGGACCCCCCAAGTGATCACCCACCAGCTGCACGCTGATCCCAACTTCACGCCAGTCAGGCAGAAGAAGAGGAACCTGAGCGGCGAAAAGATGAGGGCCGCCTTCGAAGAAGTGGGGCGCCTGCTTGACGCAGGCTTCATCCAAGAGGTCTGGTACCCGAAATGGCTTGCCAACGTCGTGATGGTGAAAAAGTCTGGCGGCAAATGGCGAATGTGCGTCGACTTCACCGATCTCAACAAAGCATCCCCCAAAGACAGCTATCCGCTACCCCAATCGACCATCTCGTGGACAACGCCTCGGGCTACGAGATGCTCAGCTTCATGGACGCTTATTCAGGGTACAACCAGGTCCAGATGGACCCGGAAGACGAAGAAAAGACCTCATTCATCACCGATCGGGGGATCTGGTGCTACAAGAAGATGCCCTTCAGCCTGAAGAATGCAGGGGCGACCTACCAAAGGATGGTCAACCGGGTTTTCGGCTCCCAGATATGGAGAAACCTCAAGGTCTACGTGGACGACATACTGGTCAAGTCCTGGGACCCCGCCGACCATATCGTCGACCTTCGCGAGACTTTCGAGCAGCTGCGAAGGTATACCATCCGGCTCAATACCACTAAATGCACGTTTGGGGTGAGGTCCGGAAAATTTCTGGGCTTCATGATCACCAACCGTGGCATTGAAGCCAACCCTGACAAAATCGAGGCACTGGTCAACATGAGGGAGCCGATGACAATCAAAGAGCTGCAGAGGCTGAACGGACGGATCGCTGCTCTGGGGCGCTTCCTGTCCAAATCCGCTGAGAGATCTCTCCCACTCTTCAGGACCCTGAGGAAGGCTCTCGCCGAACCCACCGAGAAGAGGAAAGCCGTGGAATGGGACGAGAGCTGCGTTCGGGCATTTACCGAGCTGAAGGAATACATCCGCAGCCCCGCCACTCCTCTCCAAGCCTAGGGAGGGGGAACCCTGAGCCTTTATTTAGCCAGCACCGGAGAAGCAATGAGTTCAGTGCTGATCAGGGAAGACGACGGGGTGCAAAGGCCGGTATACTATACTAGCCGAATCCTGAGGGATGCGGAGGGTCGATACAGCCCCATGGAGAAACTTGCCATGCCCTTGTTCTCTCGATGCGTCGAATCTGCCCCTACTTTCAAGCCCACATGATCCTGGTCCTAACCGACTCCCAGCTTGAGCGAAACCTCAAGAGGTTCGATTGGATGGGGAGGATGCTGAATTGGGGAGTAGAGCTGAGTGAGTTCGACCTCCGATACAACCCATGGACTGCCATCAAGGGACAGGCACTGGCGGACTTCATCGCTGAATGCACCATCAACGGAGGAGTGCCCCCCGAGGACGGGGACCCGGACATGGTAACACCTCAACATTTGTCTTTTCTTTTGGCTGACGTCGTTCTTACCGATCAACCAGGGGGAAAAGATGCATGGGTAGTCCACGTGGATGGTTCGACGACCCGGGCGGGGAGCAGAGCCGGCATCGTCATTCGGACCCCCGAGGGACACACTGTCGAGTATGCACTACGGTTCGAGTTCCCAGCCACCAACAACGTGGCCGAGTACGAGGCCGCAATCAATGGCCTGAAGCTAGCTTGGGCACTATGAGCGGACTCCGTGCGCCTCCTTAGCGCTCATCATCAACCAGCTGCAAGGGGACTATGAGGCTCGAGAGGAGGTGATGCAGCGCTACTTGGCCTCGACCAGGACCGAGCTGTCCAGGTTCAAACACGACGAGACCCTCCACCTGTAGCGGTCGGAGAACGCCCGTGCCGACGCCCTTTCTAAGCTGGCTTCCTCTTCTCTTAAGGAGTTAGGTCGCGCCATCTATGTCGAGCACCTTCGAACCCCCAGTACAGAGGCGAAAGAGCTAATGGTCATCGACGCAGAGCCCGCCTGGATGGATCCAATCGTGCGGTACCTATCCATAGGAGAAGTCCCGATGGACTAGGAAGAATGTCGCGCACTTGAACGGAAAGCCCTCCAGTACATGCTCCATGAAGGGGTCCAGTACAGAAAGCACTGGGCAAAGACCGATGTCCTCCCCTACCTCAGCCTCGAGCCGCATGAGGCCGACTACGTCATCCGGGAGGTCCACGAAGGGATCTGCAGGAATCACCATTGGGGCAGGATGGTCACCATGAAGATCTTACGACAAGGCTACTACTGGCCGACCTTGGTCAAAGACTCGATTGAGCATGTCCAGAAATGTCCGGAATGCCAACGGTTCGCCGGGCTCGGCTCGTCTCCCCTGTCGGACCTCGTCCCAATAATTAGCCACGTCCCCTTCGCTAAGTGGGGTCTAGAAATCCTCGGGCCCTTCACCTCCAGGAGAGGACAAAGGAAGTACCTGATCGTGGCGGTGGATTACTTCACCAAGTGGATCGAGGCCAAGCCACTGGCCGCCATCACCTGGAAGAAAGCAAAGGACTTCATATGGAACTCCATCATGTCCAGGTTCGGGATTCCTCGATCCATCGTCACTGAAAATAGGAAACAGTTCGATTCTGCGGGATTCAAAAATTTCTGCGCCTAGTGGAAGATCAAGCTTCTGTTTGCCTCCGTGGCACACCCCCAAACTAACGGGATGGCCGAAGCAGCAAACAAATGCATTATCTAGCCACTTCGCAAGAAATTGATGGAGGCAGAGGGGAAATGGCCGGAGGAACTCCCTGGGATACTCTGGTCATACCGAATGACCCATAAGGAAGACACAAGAGAGACCCCCTTCATGTTCGCCTTTGGCACTGAAGTGGTTGTGCCCGTTGAGGTGTGCGAGGAATCCCTCCGCCTCAGACACTTTGACGAAGAGAGAAACTCGAAAGGTTTGGAGCTCAACTTAGAGCTCATGGATGAACGGTGGAACAGGCCCTGGCCTCAATCGTCCGACAAAAACACCAAGTGGCCCGCTACTACAACTCCGGGTCAATGGAAGGAGTTTCCACCCTGGGGATCTGGTCCTCATGAAAGCAATCTTTAAACCGGAGATCGCCCGTAAGGGGAAGCTCGCTGCTAAATGGGAAGGGCCCTATAAGGTCGCCGAGGTCCTCGACCCTGCTACATACCAGCTCTCTACCCTAGGAGGGAAAACTTTGACTCACGCTTGGAACGCAGAGCATCTGTGCAAGCACTACCAGTGAGTGTATCCAACACTACCCCCCTAAGCAAATGTACCGAAAAACGACCATGAATAAATAAGAGCCCCTTCCTACATCTAATCGTTCTTCAAGCACGGTAAGGAACAGTCTCAGTGGACGTATCACCACTCGACCATAAGGCTGGGGTCAACTCCCCCAGTAGGCCAGTGAATCGATCAACCGTAAGGCTTGGGGAAACTCCTCCAGCAGGTTGATCAACGGATCGACCGTAAGGTTGGAGGCAACTTCCCCAGCAGGCCAGGGAACCGATCAACCATAAGGCTAGGGGCAACTCCCCCAGCAGGTTGATCAATCGATCGACCGTAATACTGGAGGTAGTTCCCCCAGCCAGCCGACCAACCCGACCGATCGTAAGGCTGGGGGCAGCTCCCCCAGCAGGCCGATCACCCGATCGACCGTAAGGCTGGGGGCAACTCCCCCAGCAGGTTGATCAATCGATCGACCGTAAGCCTAGAGGTAGCTCCCCCAGCCGGCCGGCCGACCCGACCGACCCGACCGACCATAAGGCTAGGGGTAGCTCCCCCAGCAGGCCGATCACCCGATCGACCGTAAGGCTGGAGGTAAGTCCTCTAGCAGGACGATCACACGTTCGACCTTGAGTCCGAGGACAACCGTGTCAAAGGGAAGGGACAGGTTAGAGGCTCCTACAGAAAGCTAGGCATGTTGTCGTGCAAGGTCCTACCTTCTGGCCGACCTATTTTACGAAGGCCGCGAGTCGGTCGCCTCTCACCCCATCCAACACAGATTGGTCCTGGGGCAGGCAACAATTCTTAGCCAGCCATGTCACGACCCCACAGTCAGAGAAGACGGACTCCTTTAGTCCCATCGGGAAGCCACTGAGTAACCCCTCCCGGACTGCGGAAGATCGGCCTCGACCGACCTGAACATGCCCAAGGATCGCTCATATTCATCTGGAAGCGACCTCGAGCGAGACGAAGAGGACCCGCCACAGGGCCACTTATCTCCCGTCCGAGGAGGCTGGGCGGGAGCATCAAGGGATGGAGCGTCCCTGACCACAACACGGACCCGAGCCTTCTTCTGCTTGCCCCCTCCCTGTACCAGGGGCAACTGCCCCCTCACTCGCTTCACGCCAACTCCGGAAGACCTAGCGCATGTCTTCTTTCGAACCTCCAAAACATGATCCCCCCTCTGTGGGCTAGGATTGGGTACGGAGGCCGGAATGGAAGGCTAAGAAGAGTCCTGGCCAAACCCATCTGCAAAAAAAGGACAAGTCAAGGAGATAACCTTGCTCAAGCAGGATTCGCCTGACAACCACTCTAAGCAAAGGTTTCCGAGAAGACTCATCGACGGGCCACACGGTTAGCCTCAGGGCATGATCCGAGAAGAGGACGTCGATCCTTTGATCGGCTGGGAATGGCCAACAAGGTGTTAACCGCCTCGACCTCTACGTCGGTGAGTTTCCCCAACTCGAGGGTCAACGAGCTCGCTTCCCCCCACCGGACCAGCAAATCCACCTCTGAAGGAAAGCCCACAAAGACATACTTGATGAAATTGAATTCCACCCCAAGTGGTTTTGATGATGAGCACACCAAATGAAGCTTAGTGTACTAACTACACTACAATTAAGTGTGCAGATTATGCGATGAATGGAAAGCTTTATACATACTCTGAAGAAGCACAATCTACACTCACTTAGCAAAGACAAGGACAACACTTCTAGCTCGATGATGAAGCTCACGCGCAAATGAAATAAGAAGCTCAAGAGAGGCTCGCATCTACATCCTCATCTGATCAAGCTTCGGGAGAACGTGTCCTAGTCTACAGTGTGTGAGTTGTGTCTTTTTTAGGGTTATGTTAAAGCCAAAAGTATAAATAACACACACACACAAATGATTTCGAAGTTAAATATTTCAAATATTTTTAAAATCATTTTCAAAACTACTGAGAGCCTTTGCTAGTTACTTCTCATCTTGGTAGTTAATCTCCATCACACCCAGGAGCTAACTACGTGTCTTACCAGCCAAGTTTCAGAAGAAACTCCTCTGAGAGTCGAATACCAAGGATGGGAGTCGACTACCAGCTGCAAATTGTTTTTCTCCTGAAACACTCTGGGAGTCGACTACCACTCCTAGGGAGTCGACAACCAACTGTCGAATTTCAACGTTTGACCGGACTTTTGTTATCTCTCCAACTTATTGCTCCCATAATTCTCGGGGCAAAAGTCAAACGAATTTGAAATTTAAATCCTCCCATTTTACCTATAAATAGAGGATTATTTTGTGAGAACAAAACACAATATACTTGAAATTCAAAATTCTCTCTTGTGCAAAAGTTCTAAACGATCTCAATTTTCAGCTCTCATTTCTTTTAGCCAAATCTGTTTTTATATTTCTGATCTCTTTTGTTTAAGTTATTATTTTCTGAGATCAAACTTTTATTTGGCTATTGTTTTTCAAAATCCATGTTCTCTACTCTCTGATTCTATTTCAAAGTATTTTTTTGAAAAACATTCACTTAGATCATAAAGACTCAATTAATATCTTTGTGTGATCTAAGATCATATTCTATTAAGCCACGAGTACACATTGTTATCTATTACTCTTGGCTATAGAATTTGGGTGTAAATCCAAACTCCACCAGATATTGTGGTGAGCTGGATATTGATTTTCATTTTGTGATTTGCCCTTTGTTGTAAGGGTGTTGGAAACCCTAGACAAGTCTAGGTGTTGCGGTATTGCAGTGTTGCAATCAGAAATCCTGGTCAAGGCTAGGTGTGTGTGGAAAATCCTAACAAGTGGAGTTAGGTACTTGTATTTACCAAGGCAGATAGTGGAAATCTCGTACCGGATTAGTCGGGGACTGGACGTACCCAGGGTTGTGTGGAACTAGGATAAAAATCCTTGTGTTTGCGTTTGAATCTTTCTGTGTTTGTCTATCTTTGTACTTATATTATTATTTGCTGATTGTTGTTTATCTCTTTCTAAGATTAACTTTCTGTTATCCGCAGTGTATAAAGATATCATTTGTAATTGCATCTACTTCATTCTTTCTATTGAGCTGTGCATAATCTCTCTCTGGGAGTCGACTACTGCACATAGGGAGTCGACTACCAGAAGTGTTTTTCTCTCTGATTCTTTTGACGATTACTGAAGTTGATTAAGAGCCAAGCGTAGATCACTCTGCTTGGTTTCTTAGGCAACATTAGAAGGCTTTGAATTGTGCCAACCAATTAGAACGAAAAAATTTATTTTATACAACACTATTCAACCCCCCTTCTAGTGTTGTTTGCCATCCACAGGATCTAACACTTGGTATCAGAGCAAGGCTATAAAGGTGATGGCATCAACATCATTTCACTCTGAAGCTCTCAACACCGTGCGACCACCCCTGTTCAATGGAACAAACTACGCTAGCTGGAAGATTCGGATGAAGACTCATCTTGAGTCACTAGACATCGAAGCATGGACGGTTACCAAATCACCGTACAACAAACCTACCGAAATCGAATTCGAAAAATGGTCAGCAGATGAGAAAAAGAAAGCCAGCCTCAACGCAAAAGCAATGAACGCACTATTCTGTGTAGTAACAGGTAATGAGTTTAATCGTGTTTCTCAATACGAGATGGCATATCAAATATGGCACACCCTTCCGGTAAGTCATGAGGGAATCGAGAAGGTAAAAGAATCTCGTAAAAATGTTTTACATTCCAAGTTTGAATATTTTAAAATGGAAGAAGGAGAGAGTATCACAGTCGTGAATACTCGATTTACTAACATCACTAATGAGCTCGCAGGTTTAGGCAAGAAACTGTTTGAATATGATCAGGTAATGAAAATACTGAGATCTCTCTGACTCGAATGGAAAGGAAAAAACAACTACGATTCGAGAAGCACACAACGTAAAAGACCTAACCATCGAAGAGCTGATGGGAAATCTCATGGCATATGAGATTGAACTTGAAGAAGATACGAAGATCGAAGATAAACCAAAGAATAAGAATCTTGCTTTCAAAGCTCAAGAAGAAGATTCCGACTACACGGACAAAGAGGATCATATTGCCTTCATCTCAAAGAACTTTAAAGAGTTCATCACAAGTAAGTATGGTAAATGCTCTTTTAGACCCACTAACGGTATTATCTGTTTTGGTTGCAATAAACTAGGTCACGTCAAAAGAGACTGTCCCTAAGAAAAGAACAAACATGATTCCAAAGAACGTGGAAAGAACCGAGAAAGCCACGAAAGAAGAAACAATGGAAGAAACAAGTTTCGACGACCAAAGAAGGAAGCTTACGCAGCCTTTGACCAAAGCGATGTTTCTTCATCCGATGAATCCTAAGAAGACGACAAAGACGGATGTAATGCCCCGCTTCCCAAAAGACACTGAAGCGAGAGCGTTACACGGTCCGCTTGAACTGGAGCGGTGAAGCTCAAGTACAATAAGCGTCTGTGATAAAAACACAGAAGAGGTCCTTGCATTTGCGTATCAGAACAATCAGAACACATTTCATAAAAAGGCACTTCCAGAATTGTTCGTATAAGAAATAAGACAACTGGGCCTCAGCATGGCCAAAAAGGAAACTACAACAAAGCATTAATCTATATTATAATTGAGGGCAGATTTTGAATTTGTCCTATGTGGCAATGTCACATCAAGTTTTAGAGGGAAATTTTTGGGTTGAAGAGAAATTTGTTGGGAATACAAAAAAACATTGAAATTAGAAATAGCCTTTTGATATTAGTTATGAAAAAAATGTTGTGTACACATACAATCTCATCTTGGAAATGAATGCGAGCTGTGGAAGAATGAACGCGGGAGATGCTGCCAACTCATTGATCCGAGTTGCAAAACCATGTAAAATTTCGATCACATCTGCTGATAATTATTGATGTTTGTTTAAAATTAGTGGGTCCAAGATTTTTAAATGAACAGTGTCCAAGGGCATGTGTTATATGTATATGAAGCCCGCGCCGAGGGCGCCCGCGAAATTTTTTAACGCTGATTTGTTGTTCCGCGTCCCTAAGGCACCTGCGCCGAAATTGTTGTTTTACGTCGAATTTGTTGTTCTGCGCCGAAGGCGCCCACGTCGAATTTGGTGTTCTGTGTCGAAGGCGCATGCACTGAATTTGTTGTTCCGTGCCAAAGGCGCCTGTGCTATTTTTTAACGCTGATTTGTTGTTCCGTGCCTAAGGCACATACGTAGGGCTGTTGACGAACAGAACGTTCGACGAACTACTCGTGAACAAGCTCGGTACATGTTCGTTTACGTTCGTTCGAAAAGCTTAATGAACAAGCTTGAACAAATTTTTTGAGCTCGGTTAGTAAACGAACAGAGCTTGAACATAACCGTGTTCATTCATTTATGTTCATGAACAAGCTCGTTAAGTGTTCGTGAACAAGCTCGTTAAGTGATATTCGTGAACAAGCTCGTTAAGTGATGTTCGTGAACAAGCTCGTTAAGTGTTCATTATAATACATTGATGGTGGAATTGTTAGTATATTGGGTTCTTATATTGTATTGCATTTAGACAAATATTATATTTTAACTATGCTTGAAATGGATGTTTGTAATGGAATTTATGGAGCTATTATGCTGGATTTGTTTGTTTTTTTCTTGCAAATATTTAATCCTTTTATTTTATTAATTTAGTCATTGGCAATTAGGGTTAAATATTATTATTCCTGATTAAAAAATTGACGTTTGTTTGTTCGTTTAAAAATCTGTTCATGAATAATATTGATTGTGAGTTCATGAACATGTTCATGAACATGTTTACGAACAAGCTCGATAAGTCTTGTTAACGAACAGAACGTTTGATGAACTACTCGTGAACAAGCTCGGTAAATGTTCGTTTACGTTTGTTAACGTTCGTTCGGTAAGCTTAACGAATAAGCTTGAACATGTTTTTAGAGCTCAGTTAGTAAACAAACAGAGCTTGAACATGGATTTTGTTCATGAACAAAACCAAGCTCCATGTTCAAGCTCGTTCAAGCTCGTTCGTCAACAGCCCTACACCTACGTCGAAATTGTTGTTTTACGTCGAATTTGTTGTTCTACACCGAAGGCACCCACGTCGAATTTGGTGTTCTGTGTCGAAGGCACATGCGCTGAATTTGTTGTTCCGCACCGAAGGCACCCACGCCTAAGGCGCCTGTGCCGCTAAATATTGTAAGCTAATTTGTTTTTCTTTTAGATTTTGGCTTTGAAAAAAATTTCGGGTAACAAAGATTTCG
>JAULAV010003099.1:0-24998 GCA_030789695.1 Scilla litardierei | reverse complement strand
TTACTTTCCTATTAGATTAGGTCTCTAGTTCGGTTCAAGTCAAGTAGCCGTTCGGAGGCTATAGTGGTGTACTAAGTTCATACGGGGACACTAACTAATTTTCCAATTTTAGAATTAATCGTGACTTACAGATTTCGAGATCGACGTAGCAAGCCGGAACTGGATCTAGGGCTTCTATGGACGTTGGTGCACCTGCAATCACAAGAACACTTGGTTAAAGCGTGCGACATTTCTATTTAAATAATTTGGTCGTTTTGATTTTCTAAACTGGTTGAAACGTTGTCGAAAACCGTTCTAAATTTTTATATAAGCTAGATATGTAGAAAATAATTTTTATACAAGAGAAAATATTTTTCTGATGCTTATTGTAATTTTTATAATTTTTAAAAGCTCAAAAACAATTTAAAAACTATTTTTCAATTAGTGACGTAATTATTCAAACATTTGTTCTGGATGCAATCTGCATCAGAATGGTTCAAGTGAGCTGTCAAAATGACCGTATCGAAGAGTACTATAGCATATATTTTTCTCACATATTACTTTACGTGAAAATAATAAGTTACGAATTTTTGAACGAAAATAACATATTTAATTTTTAGGCTTAAAAACTAATTTTGAAAAAACTACGCGTCTGATTGAGATGAAACTAGCGCCATTGGGTCCACAACGTCGTTTCTGATTTTCTAGGCCTAGTCTTATATTTTTCCGGACCCTATATTTCAAGTTATGGATTTTACACCATAAACCCCATTTATTAATTAGTTAAAAATACGAAAATACGAATTATTATCGTATTTACGCATTTGACATCGAGGATTTACGTTCAAAAAAACAATGTCACCTTCGTATTCAAACGACGGGGGGGGACTGTCTGCGCTCGGCGAGCGGAGGCGGAGACGGGGGCGAGGCGGCGGAGACTGGGGCGAGGTCGGAGCTGTGGTCGACGGCGACGAGCAGCGAGGCGGCGAAGCTTGCTGTGGCGGCTTGGCTTTGAGGCATGGCTCTCGGGGTGCTTGGCCTCGCTGATGGTGTCGCCCTTCGTCGGAGCAGCGGAGCTCGGGCAGTGACGGCTATCGATGGCAGCAGGAGCACGGCGGTGGGTCGAGCTGAGAACGAGGAGCTCGGGGAAGGCAGGGCGTTGCGGTCGGCGTGTTCCGGTGGAAACGGGGCTGCTACAGGCGACGTCGGAAGCGAGGAAGGGCGGTGCTGCGACGGTGGGGGTTTGCCGGAGAGCGGGGCGGGTTCTGGGCTCTTGTGACCTTGTCGGAGGGGGCTCGTAGCTGCTCAGGGTGGAGGGCGATCGGGCGGACGTGGATTGCAGTCGAGGAGAGAGGAAGTGGGGTGGGGGTGTTTCGGGGCTAGCGTACGACAAGGTTGCAAGGTGGAGTGAGGCGGCGTGACACGGTGGCCGGTGATCGAGGCCTCCGGAGGGGGAGAGGTATGGGGAGAGAGAACGAGAGTTTAGGGAGGGAGAGAACTAAGTGAGCGGGGTTTTCGAACAGGGGGGGAACTCGCGTGACCTTTGGGAGAGAGAAAACACGCAGAGAGGGAGAGTATGTTAATTAAAATTTTTAAACTGGGGATTAACGGGGTTTATGGGGGAATTTATAGGCTTAATATTCTACTATTTGTAATTAATGAGGGGGTTAGGGGTTGTTGACTAATCCTAACATTTTTAATACGGTAGGTTAGTCTTTTCGACTAACTTTGGAAATTTTGTAAAGTGTCTAAACGTGTTAAGCATGGGGGGTTAAAGTAATTTGGTAATTAGGTTATAGTAATTAGCTAGGGTAAATGGTGACGGTAAAATTTGTAACGAAAATTACGATTTTGCCCCTACTAGTAAACGTGTCCGAAAAATTACGAAAATATACCCATGTGATCGTATCGTCGCGAGGATCGTGAATACCATATTCGATTTGGGGTTTGAGCTACAGAAATACATGTTTTAGGTCAAGACGTTTAGGAAGCGGGTTTGTGGGTTCTCTATCGATTTGACTTCAGAAAATTACGAAATTAATGTGGGAAGTCCTAAATGATCATAGAATGTTATCGTAGAAGTTTGAAAACGTTTTAATGATGTTTGTATAGAAAATAAATTCATTAAGCCAAAACAGTAATAATTGAAAATGAATTTTTTACCAGAATTGTTTTGAGTATTTGATGAAACTCGAACTTACTAAAATACGTCATGACTAGTCTAATATCTCAAAATATTTTTATAAGAAATTTTTGAAATCATAAAATTCCTGACAAACCATTATAAAATAGTTTAAAAATTGAAATTACTCTGGAGTTTTACGATCCTACATACGATGATCAATTTTCGATCCTGCCCCCTTTAAGGTCTGGAATCTGAATTTACTTTCATTGGTGCTATACGAGCATTCAATTGGTGGAACTTTCAATTCTACGATCATCTGCATGCTGCCTTTTTAATTTGCAATAAAGACCCTTCTTTGGATTTAATTCATGATCCCTTAGACTGGGTCCATATTCTAGCTTTTGCTTTATGATGTAAAAGACACATAAAAGACATCAAAGAGACATTTTTTTCCATCTTCTTAAAAATGCATTTAAAAGCGAGCTTGATTCTATTTTTTCTAACCAAACTTGGAAATTGTCTGAAGGTAGTAGACCCATTAGTAGTAAATGGATCTTCAAGAAAAAGATGAGACCTGATGGTTCAATTGAAAAGTTCAAAGCTAGACTTGTTGTTTCAGAGTGTTTTCTCACTACAAACCGTTGACCGTAGATAACCCGGTCAACGTGGTCAAGGGGCCCGCTTGGGTCCCTCGGGCGAGTCGAGTGGGTGCTGTAGAGGCTCGAATCGGATCTGCCGACGACGTGGAGCGCGTCGGCCGGGTCGACTCGGGGTCCTCGGTCGTTGGTAGGACGAGGGGAAGCCTCGGCCTGGGTTGAGACGCTCGGCCTCGGTCGATTGCGCTCGGCCTCGGCGGTCGGACGACGAGGGGGAGCCTCAATCGTCCAGCTGGTTGCGTGGTCGGCGAAGGGCGGAGGGGAAGCCTCGGCCCGTGGATTGGGTATCTTCCTGCGAAGACGAGAATACTCGTCAGGGGGGCCGGACCTTGGTTCCGGCCAAAACCCCTCCGATGCCTAAGTCAGACAATGATCTGAGTGAGGAGGCCCGGCGGAGACGGTACGACTCGAGAGGAGATCGATACGGCGTCTCACGGCGCGAGCGGGGGAGGAAGGAGATGAAATGGGGGAACTAGGTCGTTGATGGAGTACCTTAGGTTCTAGATACCTGAGATGCGGTCCTCTGTCCTCTCGTCCTCCTAGCCCCTTTATAGACCTCCGCCGTGATTGCCCCCGACCCACGTCGCTCGTCCGTCCCCAATCGTGCCCCCTCAATCCGCCCCCTGCCGCCGCTCCCTGCGCCACGCCAGCCTCTCCCCATAACTGCCATTAAGTGGTAGTGGGATCGAGGGAGCGGTTATCGCAGGAGTGGGTGAGTGACCCGTATGTTACCAGGGCCGGGTCGGATCTACATTTGGGGGAGTCCCCGATAGGGCCTTATCGAATGGGCCTGAGTGCTCGGATGGGCTCTTGACCGGAGGTCAGGTTTCTGGGCTCGTGTCTTTCGGGCCTCGACCAAATAGGCGTAACAATTGCCCCCATCGGTCGGGTCGATCGGCCTCGGCCGGTTCGGCTCGGCCGATGTGACTTCCGCCGACTTTGACAGGCTCGCCAATCGATGCCGACTCATTTATTAGTCGTCATCATGAGTTGGTCCGTTCGATACTTTTAAGGCGCGGGCTCCGAAGCGCCGTCGGTCCTCTGATGCTGCCACGTGTTGCTGCAAGCTTATCCCCACCGCTCACGGGGTCGTCTTAAGTTGAGAAGCCGAGGGGTTCGTGAGCCGCCATCCCGTCGTTTTCTTCTTTGCGCTGATCCCTATTCTACCTGAGCTCTGCCTCATGTCATCTTCCTCTGCCACGGGTTCGGGTCGGCCGGAGCGCGACGCGGCTCCGGGCCTGGCGGGTAGCCCTCCTTCGGCGATTTGTCGGCACGGGGATGATCTTTCAGGGGTGCCCCAGAGGTCTTGTCGTGGCCTTCGTCAATCTGTGCCACCGCCATCGGGAGCCTGCGCTCCGCCTACCTGCTTCCGCCTTACTTGGCTCGTGCCCTTGGGGCTGACGAGCGGATCTGCTTTCCGGGCCCCAACGAGGTCGGAATATACGAGAAGTGTTTCCGCTTCGGGCTTCGTTTCCCGCTCCATCCTTTTATCGTCGAATTCCTTCAGGCCCACAACGTGTGCCTGTGTCAATTCTGTCACAATGCCATCGGGCTCCTCGTTGGGTTCATTGTTGTCTGCATGCTGAGGGGAGTGGCGCCCTCTCTTCGTCTCTTTGCCCAGCTCTACCGCCTGAGCCACCATCAATCAGGGGCGTGGATTTACATCAGCGCTCGCCCGAAAATGACCCTGGTGCTGGGGTTGCCGAGCTCCCTGAAACGCCGGAAGGGGGAATACGTGTTTGTCACGTTCCCGTCGAGTGTACCCTTCCCGGTTAGGTGGGAGGCGGCCGGTGCAGTCATCCTCGATCTGGGTGAGCCGACGGTCGTCGAGCAGCAGACGGCGAAGGACATGCTGGCGATTCCTGCGAGGGAGCGCTCGATCGACGTCCTCTTTAATGACCATAACTTGCGTAAGACAGTGTGGCCCCTAGGTAAGCCTCTCCGAGTGTTTGCCATTCGAGGTTGCCCGGGCTCTCCCTCATCTTTCTTATTCCTCCGTTGAGTGCAGGTGGATTCCCTCTCGGTCCTTCTCCCGCCAGCGCTCTCGTGTAGGTCCCAGGTCCGGATCTGCGCAGAAGGGATCATGTGCTGGAGGTCTGGAAGAAGCAGCGAGTCGGAGCCGCGACTGGAGGCTCAAAGAGGAAGAGGGCGTCATCTCCCTCTCTCCCCTTGCTGGGGTCTTCCAAGAGGGTCCGTGAGGAGGTCGAGGGGGCTGATGTGCTGCCGACTGCTGATCGACCTCAACCCGCCCCCGTTGAGGTTGCCTGGCCGTGGGTCGGCCCTTCACCTCTCCCGGACGGTTCTCTCCCTGATGCCTACAGTCAGCATCTTGGCGCGTTCCGCTCCACTCCTGGCGAGTTCCCTTCGTCAGGGGAGGGTCTTCTTCGTCCACGCTTCCTGGTGGGCGAGAAGGAGTCGGTGTTTTCGAGCCGCGGAGCCGCCGCGCGAGTGGCCGAAAACTGTTGTCTCCCTCCCGATCAGGTGGTGTTGGACGGAGTCAGGGGTGACTGTTTGGCCACCTTTGTGATCCAGGCTGGTCAACAGGTAGTGTGTCTCTGCTCGTCCCCCTTTCTCCAGCTGCTTTCGCTGTCTTACCTTCGTCGCTTTGGTGCAGTTGTCCTCGGTGGGCCTCTCAATGAGGCGCCAATTCGCGGCTCTTCCCAAAGCCAAATCCGATGTCGGGCGAGGCCCTGAGGCCCCCGGCGAGGAGGGAGAGGTAGGTCAGTTAGAGGAGGTGCGGGTCCAGTCCTTGGATTCCCGCGTAACTGAGCTGTCCTCTGCCCTGGAGGAGGCGGACCGAGAGAGAGCCTTGGCTCTGGCTGCAAAGTCAGAGGCCGAGGCGCGTCTCGCCGAGCTTTTGAGAGGCGCCGACGCGTCTGGAGGAGCCGAGCGGATCCCCAACCCTGCTGCTGCCTCCGAGACCTTGGAGATCTCCGATCGTCTGGAAGTGGCGGAGGAGCAGGCGAGGGTCCTCCTTACCCAACTTGGCGAGAAATCCTGGGAGATCGAGATGGAGAGGGCGGAGCACCAACGCCAGATCGAGACCTTAGAGGCCCGGATGCGTGGGCTCGAGGAGGTGGATCCGGCCAGGATCGCTCAGGATGCCGTGGCGGAGTATGCCACCTCCTTTGTTGAGACCGCCTTATCGGAGGCGTTCGAGAAGGGCTTCGCCCGGTGTCAGTCCGAGATCCAAAAGAAGTTCCCACTCTCGGGGGTCAACTTCGAGGATCTTCGGATGTACCCTGACGTCGAACGGAGTAAGGGGGGAGACCCTGGTGGGCTGCCAGCCTGTGGCTCCACCGGTGCCCCCGGAGAAAAATGAGGGAGGGGAATGCCCCTCGGCCTCTTTGTGCGCCTCTCTGTGTATCTTTTTGCTTTATCTGGAAAGGAATGAATTCAAAATAAATTTATTTCATAGGAAACGATACATCTATTGAAAGTACTTGCGTAAATGTTCCGCATTCCAAGTGTGAGTGAGAATCCTCCCCTCCATATTGGCTAGTCGGTAGGCTGCGGGTCTGATCGCTCCGGGACGTACACCCAAAGAACGGTTGTAGTTTTACCGCAAGCGCACGGTATAGCGGCGAGCGGGTATCGAACACAGGGAGGACGAATGACCGTGCTTGCTCCTAATCAACCTGGCTATTCAAGAATAAAGAGAATTGCCTTGGGCGATCCTGTCACAATCGTCAGACAGATGTGCGAAATATCAAATCAAATAAAGAACGTCTAGGGAACGGGGAATCCCCGCTACTCACCGTATTTCATAGATGTGGTTCGTCGGTATCAAAATTGCTAGAATGAGAATCTGGATGAACTAGTTGCAACTAAATGTGGAACCAAGCTCACGCTCTCGCGCTGTTGCCGGTCTATAGCTATCCTAGGGTCGGGTCCAATCTCTTGCAAACCCTAGCCTAGGAAAGCTAGCATTAGGATCAACATCATCGTCCAATTGCGCACCGAGCCCAATCTCTTGCAAACTCGGTCCACAATCTAAATTAGGATAGTTCCTACCCGTCCAATCTCTTGCAAACGGGTATCGGCACGGAATTGCAACCGGAGATCCTGGTATCGGTCCAATCTCTTGCAAACCGATACTTCGAAAATCCGACTCCAACCCAATTCGGATTTCTAGGGCTTCCTATCAAATTGGGATCCAATCTCTTGCAAATCCCAATTGATATGAATACCTAGCTATCCGTAGTAATTCGATCCCAATCTAATCTCTAATTATTGATTCTAGCACAATTTCTACCAATTTATCACAAATACGAAATTGGGCTTGTAGGGTTCATCCCCACGCCCCAAGACGTGGGGACTACTCACAAATCATAGCAATAGCACAAAAATAATCAATGAAATAGACAATGGAATTCATCACAACAATGATATAAACAATAAAAATAGAGTCTTTGGGGAAGAGAGATGCAAACCAAAGTAGTTCTTCAATTAATCCAACAAAAATCCAAGTTTTTCTCTTCTCCAATCACAAAATAATAAAGCTAAAAAGTAATCTCAAAAAGCTGCAAAAAATCTAAGAGATGGCTCCTAAAACTAGGGTAAAAACTGGGCTTAAATAGCCCCAAAAATCGTCCAAAAATCCTGACCAAAACGCCCCTGCACAGCCTGTTTTCCGCAAATTTCGCTACAGGCAGCGCATCGCACTCGGCCGAGTGACAAAAGTCGCTCGGCCGAGTGAAAACCCTGTCATTTTCCAGTAAGTCGGGGGCTTCAAGGGCCTTCAGTTCGGAGGCGGCTCGGCCGAGTGAGTTGTCGTCACTCGGCCGATGGCTTCACTGCACTCGGGCGGACGCGGTTTACCACTCGGCCGAGTGGGTCTTCTGAAGCTCAGGTGGCCGAAAAACAGTAACTTCGATCTTTTTGAGGGCCTTCGTCTGGGCGCCACTCGGGCGGACGTGGTATCGTCACTCGGCCGATGTGGTCTCCGTCGCTCGGCCGAGTACACATGGAAAACGTGTCTGAATGGTTCGGCCGAGCAGTGTCTCGTTGGTCGGCCGAGTGGCTCCTCCACTCGGCCGAGTGGGACACAAAAAATGCCCAATCTGATTGTTTTGGCCTCCTCGTCGCTCTTGCGACATCCATTCTTCTTCCGCTCCTCTCCAATAGTAAAATATCCCTCGGGGAGGTCGTCGGTGGCCGTGTAGAGTAAGCGCGTCTCGAGATCACTCCTAATCGCGCCAAATCACCTGAAATGCGACAAAAACAACAAATCGTGATAAGCATCGCAATATCGTCGATATATCGTGAAAAACGTGATTTGGGCGATCTAAATGGCATGCAAATCCACGGGAAAAAGGTGTAAAATATGGAGTGATCAAATGCCCAATCTGTGAGTGAGAATCCTCCCCTCCATATTGGCTAGTCGGTAGGCTGCGGGTCCGAGGACCTCGACGAATTTGTAGGGCCCCTCCCATCTAGCTGCGAGCTTCCCTTTGCGAGCGGTATCAGTGTTGAAGCCTGCTTTCCGGAGGACCCGGTCCCCAAGGTGGAAGCTTCTCCCCCGCACCCGAGCGTTGTAGTATCGGGCCACCTTTTGCTTCTGTCGGATGATGGTGGCCAGTGCCTGCTCCCGTCGCTCGCCGAGGAGCTCCAGACTCAGCCCCAGACCCTGCGAGTTCCTGTCTTCGTCAAAGTATTTGAGGCAGAGAGATTCTTCGCCCAATTCGACCGGCACCACCGCCTCGGCCCCGTAGGTGAGCACGAACGGAGTCTCGCCAGTGGCCTCCTTGTGGGTTGTCCGGTATGACCAGAGTATCCCGGGGAGCTCCTCTGGCCAGTTCCCTTCGGCGTCTTTCACTTTCTTTCGGAGGGGCTCTATGATGCACTTGTTGGCCGCTTCCGCCATTCCGTTGGTCTGGGGGTGCGCAACAAAGGCGAAGAGAAGCTTGATCCCCCATTCCTCGCAAAAATCTTTAAACCCTGCGGAGTCGAACTGCTTCCCGTTGTCTGTGACGATGGCCCGTGGCACTCCGAATCTGGAGATGATGGAATTCCATACAAAGCTTTTCGCTTTCTTCCATGTGATGGTGGCCAACGGTTCGGCCTCGATCCACTTGGTGAAGTAGTCCACCGCCACAATCAGATGCTTCCGCTGCCCTCGTCCCGGTTTAAACGGTCCGAGGATGTCGAGCCCCCATTTCGAAAAGGGGACGGTGCTCACGATAGGGATGAGGTCTGACGGGGGCGTCGAGATGTGGTGGGCATACCTCTGGCATTCTTGGCATTTTTGGACGTTGCTTGTTGCATCTTGGGCCAGGGTCGGCCAGTAGTATCCCTGCCTCAAGATCTTTTATGCGACTATCTTGCCCCCATGGTGATTCCCGCAGATCCCTTCGTGAACCTCCCGTAGGACGTAGTCGGCTTCCTGCGGTCCGATGCACTTCAAGTATGGAAGGACATCCGTCTTGGTCCAGCGTCTCCGGTAGAGCGTCCCATCATGGATCACGTATCGGAGCGCCTTTCTCTCCAGGGTTCGGCGTTCGTCCCCATCGGTCGGCACCTCACCGTGAGTGAGGTACCGGATGATCGGGTCCATCCAGGTGGGTTCCTGGTCGGTTGCCATCACCTCGTGCTCTTCCGTGCTGGGGGACTGCAGGTTCTCCACGTAGATGGTGCGGCCCAGCTCCTTAGGTGAGGACGAGGCCAGCTTCGACAACGCATCCGCCCGCGCATTCTCTGACCGCGGGAGGTGCAAGATTTCCACGCTCTTGAATTTGGACATCGCCGCTCTGGCGACAGGGAGATATCTCTGCATCGCCTCCTCCCGTGCCTCGTAACTCCCCAAGAGTTGGTTGACAATGAGCTTCGAGTCGCTGAGGAGGTGGATGGACTCGGCCCCGAGCTCCAGGGCCAGCCTCAGGCCGTTGATCACCGCTTCGTATTCCGCCACGTTGTTCGTGGCCGGGAACTCGAACCGCAACGCGTATTCCACAATGTTCCCTTCCGGAGATCGGATTGCAATCCCAGCCCCGCCTCCTGAGTGTGTGGCCGACCCATCCACATGGACTATCCACGCTCCTGGATCCCCTGGCTGGAAGTGGTCAGCCGAAAGAAAGGACAGGGGTTGAGCAATTACCGTCGCCGGGCCTTCTTCCTCCGGGGGGTCATTTCCATCCGTTGTGCACTCGGCGATGAAGTCGGCTAGGGCCTGCCCCTTGATGGCCGTGCGCGGTTTGAATCGGAGGTCGAACTCGCTCAATTCCACTCCCCAGTTTAGCATCCTTCCCATTCGATCGAATCTCTTGAGGTTCTGCTCCAGTTGTGAGTCGGTCAGGATCAGTATGGTGTGGGCCTGGAAATAGGGTCGGAGCCTTCGTGCTGAGAGGACGAGGGCGTACGCCAGTTTCTCCATGGGCGAGAATCGCACCTCTGCCCCCTTCAAGATCCGGCTCGTGTAATATACCGGCCACTGCACCCCACCGTCTTCCCGGATCAGCACCGAACTCACAGCTTCCTCCGCGCACGCCAGGTAAAGGCTCAGCGACTCCCCTTCCCGTGGTTTGGACAGGAGAGGTGGGCTGCGAAGATACTCTTTGAGGTCTCCGAACGCCCTGGAGCAGTCTTCGTCCCACAGTATCGTCTTCCTATTGTTTGAAGGTTCTGCGATCGCTTTCCTCAGGACCTTGAAGAAGGGGAGCGATCTTTCCGCTGATTTGGAAAGGAATCGCCCCAAGGCTGCGATGCGCCCGTTCAGCCTCTGCAGCTCTTTGATCGTCGTCAGCTCACGCATGTTGATCAGCGCCTCGATCTTGTTGGGATTAGCTTCAATGCCACGGTTAGTTATCATAAATCCCAAGAATTTGCCAGATCTTACCCCGAACGTGCACTTCGCGGGGTTGAGTCGAATGTGGTGTCGCCGCAACCGCTCGAAGGTCTCTCGCAGGTCGGCGATGTGGTCTTATGGTCGCCTCGACTTGACAAGCATGTCGTCGACGCAAACTTCCAGGTTCCTTCCGATCTGGGAGCTGAAAACCTTGTTGACCATTCTCTGGTAGGTGGCCCCTGCGTTCTTCAAGCCAAAGGGCATCTTCTTATAGCAGTAAGTTCCCCGGTCCATCGTGAAGGCTGTCATCTCTTCGTCCCGGGGGTCCATCTGGACTTGATTGTACCCGGAGTAAGCGTCCATGAAGCTAAGCATCTCGTACCCCGAGGCGTTGTCCACCAGGTGGTCGATGCGTGGCAGGGGGTAGCTGTCCTTGGGACAGGCCTTGTTGAGGTCACTGAAGTCCACGCACATTCGCCACTTCCCGTTGGGTTTCTTGACCATCACCACGTTCGACAGCCACTCCGGGTACCAGACCTCTCGTATGAAGCCGGCATCAAGGAGACTCTCCACTTCCTCGGAGGCTGCCTTCATCTTCTCGCCGCCCAGGTTACGCTTCTTCTGCCTGACCGGCTTGAAGTTGGGGTCGGCGTTGATCTGGGGGATGATCACCTGGGGGTCTACGCCGGGCATGTCCTCCGGTGACCAGGCAAAGATGTCCAGGTTCGCCTCCAGGCATTCGATCAGCTGATCCCTCAGGTCCTGGCTCAGCCCTCTCCCGATCGAGACGAACCGGCCCTCGATGTCCGTGACCGGGATCTGCTCTTGTTCCTCCGCAGGGGCGGGCCTAGGCCCACTCCTCAAGTCGAGCACGGCCATCCGGTCGGCTAGACGATCTGCGGGACCTTCTTCCGCCAGTTGATAGCAGGTACTCGGTCTCCCCGCGTCGCCTTCGACTTGCCCCATCCCCCCCGGTGTTCGGAACTTGATAGTCTGATGGAGGGTCGAGACTACCGCGCCGACGGCGTTGAGTAGGGGTCGGCCGATGATCCCATTGTATTCCGACCCGATCCCCAATACGATGAATTCCACCGCCAGGGTCACCGAGTCCGGTGCGTCTCCGAGCGTTACCGGGAGATGGATCGTGCCGATGATGGGGGTGGAGTGACCCGTGAATCCAACCATGGGACCCTAGCGAGGTCGTAAGTCTTCTTTCCGCCGCCCCATCTTTTCCAGGGTTGACATAAAGAGGACGTCACAGGAGCTGCCGGTGTCGACAAGCAGCCGCCGTACCATGGTAGTGTCTATGACCACTGACACCACCAAAGCCACGTTTGAGCTGCGTGTCGTTACGGATGCACTCGGTCTCCCGACCGGTGGGGAAGGGGAGGGCCTCCTGGCCCTTTACTTACGATCCTCCTCGCGTCGGGCCCGCGCCCATTCTTGCCAACGATGGCGGGCCCTGTCGCCTCGCGTCAGGGTCTTGCTGTCCTTTCGCCGAGATGGGGGAGGTCGCGTCATCGCAGATGTGGTTTGTTTCTTCGTGGGACAGTTCGTTCCCACAGACGGCGCCAGATGTTTCAGAGTGTTTTCTCACTACAAAGCGTTGACCGTGGATAACCCGGTCAACATGGTCAAGGGGCCCGCTTGGGTCCCTCGGGCGAGTCGAGTGGGTGCTGTAGAGGCTCGAATCGGATCTACCGACGACGTGGAGCGCGTCGGCCGGGTCGACTCGGGGTCCTCGGTCGTTGGTAGGACGAGGGGAAGCCTCGGCCTGGGTTGAGACGCTCGGCCTCGGTCGATTGCGCTCGGCCTCGGCGGTCGGACGACGAGGGGGAGCCTCAATCGTCCAGCTGGTTGCGTGGTCGGCGAAGGGCGGAGGGGAAGCCTCGGCCCGTGGATTGGGTATCTTCCTGGGAAGACGAGAACACTCGTCAGGGGGGCCGGACCTTGGTTCCGGCCAAAACCCCTCCGATGCCTAAGTCAGACAATGATCTGAGTGAGGAGGCCCGGCGGAGACAGTACGACTCGAGAGGAGATCGATACGGCGTCTCACGGCGCGAGCGGTGGAGGAAGGAGATGAAATGGGGGAACTAGGTCGTTGATGGAGTACCTTAGGTTCTAGATACCTGAGATGCGGTCCTCTGTCCTCTCGTCCTCCTAGCCCCTTTATAGACCTCCGCCGTGATTGCCCCCGACCCACGTCGCTCGTCCGCCCCCAATCGTGCCCCCTCAATCCGCCCCCTGCCGCCGCTCCCTGCGCCACGCCAGCCTCTCCCCATAACTGCCATTAAGTGGTAGTGGGATCGAGGGAGCGGTTATCGCAGGAGTGGGTGAGTGACCCGTATGTTACCGGGGCCGGGTCGGATCTACATTCGGGGGAGTCCCCGATAGGGCCTTATCGAATGGGCCTGAGTGCTCGGATGGGCTCTTGACCGGAGGTCGGGTTTCTGGGCTCGTGTCTTTCGGGCCTCGGCCAAATAGGCGTAACACTTGTGATTAAGGGTTTTACCCAAAAGAAAGACTTAGACTATTTCGATACTTATTCTATTGTGACCAAGATTGCTACGATAATAACTTAAATTGCCTTGGCTGCAATTCATGATTTAGTTGTACATCAAATGGATGTCAAAACTGCCTTTTTTTAAATGGTAACATAGGAAGAAATTTATATGTCCCAACCTGAGGGGGTTTGTGATTGTTGGTCAAGAGAATAAGGTATGCAAACTTAGAAAATCTCTATATGATCTAAATCAGCACCTAAGCAATGGTATGAGAAATTTAATAGCACTTTAGTAAGG
The DNA here is from genome assembly GCA_030789695.1 of Scilla litardierei. NCBI lineage: Eukaryota > Viridiplantae > Streptophyta > Magnoliopsida > Asparagales > Asparagaceae > Scilla > Scilla litardierei. Next base: position 11,654 of record JAULAV010003099.1, on the reverse strand, counting down.
AATGGCTATATTGTGAATACCTCTGATTCCTATGTTTATTCTAAACTTATAGGATCAGATTGTGTGATTATATGCCTATATATAGATAACATGTTGATTTTTGGGAACAATCTGGACGTGAAAGATCCCAAGAATTTCTTTTCATCTCAATTTGAGATGAAAGACCTATGAGAAGCAGATGTTATTTTAGGAGTTAGAGTTATTAGAAACTCCAGTGGCATCTCCTTGAGTCAATCTCTTTTCGTTGAAAAAGTGCTGAAGAAGTTCAACTGTTTTGATATTGTGCCTGCTAGAACTCCCTATGACCCTAGCATACATCTGAAAAAGAATTTGGGTTAGAGTGTTTCCCAATCCGAATATGCAAAAATCATGGGAAGTGTGATATTCCTCATGAACTGCACTAGACCTGATATAGCATATGCAGTTAGTCGGCTAAGTCGTTATACACATAACCCTGGTAACGAACATTGGAATACTCTTCATCGTTTGTTAAAATACCTGAAAGGGACTATTGATTGGTGTTTGCATTTTAGCAGACATCCTGCTGTTTTAGAAGGATTTTGTGATGCAAACTGGGTTTCATGTAATGATGAAGTTAGTTCAACTAGTGGTTTTGTTATTACTTTGGGTGGAGGCGCTGTATCATTGAAGTCTTCCAAACAGACATGTATAGCACGATCCACCATGGAATCTGAATTCATTGCTCTTGAGTTGGCAAGACAAGAAGCTGAATGGCTACGGAACTTGTTAGCAGACGTGACATTGTGGAGGAAAAAATCTGCGGCAGTTTCCCTTCATTGTGATTCTCAAGCAACCATTGGAGTTGCTAAAAACAGTGTCTATAACGGAAAGAAAAGACACATACACATCAGACACAGAGTTGTTAAACAACTCCTAAAAATGTAGTAATTTCTTTGGAATATGTGAGGTCTGAAAGAAATCTTGCAAATCCACTAACCAAGGGATTGCCAAGGAAAGTGGTTCTTGACTCGTCGAGTGGGATGAGACTAAAGCCTACGAGTTAAGATAATATGGCTGATACCCAGTGGTCTAACGAAGCCATATGATTCTTAACACACTCTACACTTCCATCCCATGACATGTGGTAGTGTTTTTAAATACATAGCCAAGTTTTGGTGGTGCTATAGAGAAGCACTTGATGGATTCACTTTAAGATAAGTCCATAACCAGTTTTGGTGGTGCTATAGAGAAGCACTTGATGGACTCATTATTTGTTGAGAGGTTGAGCAATATGCTCTTAATGGTTCCATATCCTTTGTGATGGTGCTATAGAGAAGCACTTAATGGACCACCTACGTGGGTGTGAAGGTTTGGCCACCTTCTATGAAAGACATGGGCAGTCTTTCTAGAGCACTAATGAGACCCAAGATGTGCGCATGGCCTAAAGCGCTTAATTTGTGTCGCAGAGTTTGTACATACTCAAGGTTTCAATACGTGTTGTGGAGGTCTCAACCGAACTCTAACGAGTTCAAGAGAAATTCACTCATTAGTAAGTAAGTTGTTGCCTCACTTCAGTACGTATCAATTCAATCGAAAGACATTAATACTTAAGTATATATCCTTTCTTTACCCAGGATTCTTTGTGTCTTTTCTCGAGCCATTAGTGGGGGATTGTTGGAAATAATAGGCTCTCAAAAGCCTTTGTTTCATTCCCACTATTCTTTTTAGTCCCCACATTGTTTGGGTAATTTCCTTTGGAGGAGTTTATTAGGGGAGTTGTAGAGACTTGGGCTGTGCCCCAAGGGATACGACACTTTTGTGAAGGGGAGATGACCTACATGGTCATGGGTCCATCACACGCGCGCGTGCCGCCGTCGTCGTCCGCCCGCTGGTCGGCTGTGATGTGACATGCGTGCGCCGCCCGCCCGCCTGTCGTGTCGTGACGCGCGCGCCCTTCCTTTTTTGGACGGCGTGCCTTCCTTTTTTGGACCTAGCCCATTGATGTCTCATTCAAATACTCTTTAATCTGCGATTAAAGCTTTGCTTTAATACGCAGCATTCAAATCCTCTTTAATACGCGATTAAAGTATCGCTTTAATACCCAGCATTCATATCCTCATTTTAATTCACATTAATATTTGGCCGTTTGAATTTTGAATTGATATATTTACCTTCTTCATTCTTCACGGATGATAAAAAAAGACTACGTAGAAAGAATTCTTCTCTCCAAATTTCTTCTCTCTCACTCCTGGGAAAACTGTACTGTGCAAACTACAAGTCTCTAGCCACGAGTGGACGCGTCCAGGGGCTGCTGTGTTAACCTTGGGGAGCAACCGGCAACAGCGATTACCACCGAGGTCGCGCCGTAATTGCTTTCAATGCAGTGTTCATCCCACGCCACTCCTTTCAATTACATCTGCTAAGTATTCTGTTTATCTGATCTTCCTCGTGTGGCCACGGTATTCTACCAACTTTTCCTACATATATATCTCCGTCCATCAAGGTAGTTAAGATAACTACTCAAACTATAATATTTTTTGATAAAATAATAATTAATGTCGAGTCACCAAATAATGAGATATATTGAAAGCATAAGTTTGGCTGTAGCCAGGTGTTTGGTTCCTCTAGCTTAAGATTGTTATCTCAATTTCGTGGACCTGCAATTTCTGTTACATACAATGGAAAACTTTTAGCTAATATTGACAAACTTACGTAGCTACATGGCCATATATTTCTTGGGCTTGAAGTAAGTATGAGATCATCAGTGTTAGTACGGAAATAAAAAATTGCCAATACATCTCCATTTATATAATCCAGGTATTCCGTCTATCTGGAACTGGATCTGAAGGAGCAACGATTAGGCTTTACATCGAGCAATATGAGAAGGATTCTTCAAAGACTGGACGGGCCTCGCAAGAAGCACTTGCTCCTCTGGTAAGAAAAAACCCAATCCAAAAAAAGGAAAGGAAAGAAAAGAAAAGAAAAAAAATCTTTCTTTACCTAAAAGGGAGCCGTTTTGAAGGCGGTTTGCTTAATGGAACATATGTTTTGTTGGTCTTTAGGTGGATGTGGCTCTGAAGCTGTCGAAGATGCAGGAGTTCACTGGCCGAGCTGCTCCCACCGTCATCACTTGAATCTTACTTCACGTTGATGCTACAAGCACAAGCGAGCAATAATGTAAATGCTTATGATTTACTGTTCTTGTGTCTTGTATGGGGGGCCATGTTGTGCTAAGTTAAATACTCATGTCGACAATTTTGGTTTCGGTATATGCAGCAGCTGATGGAAGCTGATATTAATAATGTTTTCGTGTAAAAGATATTGATTTTGTTGGGTTGTCAAATTGCATAAATAGAAACGCTGCATTCTATATTTATATTCGCCTAAAGCAATTAGAGGCCAGGCAAGGGATTAAACAAATTGAAGGCTAAAGGAGAGAAATGAGATAACTAAGGAGCAGTTGGCTCGCGTTGGAAAAGTGTGATCAGTTCAATCATCTGTAAGCAGCTTCTCTCGATTATGGGCATCTAATCCTATTTTTTTGCTATTTTTGGCAGACGTCACATCCATACACCTCAATTTGATGTGTGTATAGTCGCTCTCTAGAAAATTTACGTGTGGTACTTGCCTCAACCTTCTGCTCCAACCAATTTAAAATGGGTTTGTAATATTTTATAGAGAAAATGTAAGAACTTTTAGCGAGCAACTAATGTTATGTAAAAGTATTGATGAGATACATTCTTCTTGAATAGCATTGGTCACTTAAATTTTCAAACAAGTCGGTGTAAGTTAAGTTGTTTCATAAAATGTTTTTTACATGCATATGTTGCGATTATGTGCTTGATCAATCTACTCGGGTGCTTCACTGAAGAATGTGACATAGACTCGACACTCCTCTATGAGTCCAACCAGACTCGAGGCCCATTCATGCAGATGTGCAAATACTTGAACAATGATGAGATAGTTTAGTGTGCAGATATGGGGTGGGTTTTCCCATGAGTCGAATGGTCCTTAAGTTCATATGTAACTACAACTACTTGTTTGGACGTCAATGAGAGTTTGGTTCATCACTATCTTTTTCCTATTTTTTTGAACTTGTGTACCCCAACTGTGGTATGCTTTCACCTCTAAAACTTCCCCTCAAGGGATAATAAAATCGACTGAAGGGGGCTGCTTTCCACCGATTCGTGATGATGGTGTGATTGGCACATGTAATTTTACGGTTGTAATAACATACCATAAAACACATGCATCGTGCCTTCCAACATGCACAAAATGTGCTCACCTATGTCCATGTAGGTCACTACGGGCAAGCCTTGGTTGCTGTCATGCTTGCTCACCGCACATGTGACGGCGTATGCGGCACATAGGGTGTTGAGGGATATTTAGGGATTTAGAAAAACTTGAAAAACAAAAGAAGACTATATTTGATCTTTTAGATGTAGGGATCATGAGTTTTCATTATAAGAAATATGAAAAAATCTCGACCAATTAATTTTAGATTCCAATATGGTATAAAATTTCAAAAATAATAATCTTGTCACACATTATTAAACATGGAAAATAATTTAAATGTAATACAAATCTTAGTTTTTTAATTAAAATTACAATCTAATTATCTTGGCTCTTTAGATTCATATTAAAAGTTAATTGTAGATTGCATTCTGGCTGGGGCCTGCCAACAGTGGACTCGGCTAAGCTGGACAGAGGGGGTCCCAACGGTAGTCTTGTGGATCAACAAAGATATCACAACCTTAGCCAAAGGGATCAGCCTGGCCGGACACCGGCAACAGCTCCACATGGACGACCTCTCGAGGTCGGCTCCCTCAGCAGCACTACCCGGATGGATGATCCACACCCTCTTAAGCCGTTACCAGTGGGTCCATCACTATTCGGCAGAAGGGCACATGGATCACTTCGTCAAGGGAGAGGTTATGATGGGCATGTCCCAAATCCCGACAATCTCGTGGAGGACTTACCGAGGATCTCATTGATGACCCTTGCAGGCGGCCAGTCGGGTACACATGGGAGTGGGTGACCATCCGACATGACAGGGCTATCCCTCCAATCCTACAAAACCAAAGCATCATCCCCTTCATAGGTATCTTAAAACATCCAAAGAAAATCTATCTCAAGTGTCTAACACACTATCTCAACCCCCTAGCTGTGGTAACTCACAACCACACTCACACCTTCTTTCGCTTGATACTGACTTAAACATCAGAGTCGAATCAGAGGGCCACCCTTACCAGTTCCGCATGACGTGTTTCCTATCTGTTCTAGGCATCGGTGAAGGAGCCTCTCTCGGCCCGACGAAACTAAACTGTCCGGGCTCACTGTTGCTTGTATACTCGTTCCGACAGCCGTGCTCAAGCTCCGTGAGATTTTAGGTATTAATAATTGGTGCTAGTGGAAGAACACTATAGCAACTTTTGTTGCACAGGCTCTCATCACAGCATTCTCCTCAGTAACTTCATCTACCACTTCATCTTCCTCTATAGAAAGAAAGAAGAAGAGCTGATGTCTCATCAGATGGTTTCATCCCTTGGACAGCTCCCTCTAAGGGAGGTGTGTGGTAAATGACCTCAATTAAGGTGTCTCAAATAACACACGAGCAGAAAATCCACGTGAGTTCCTGGGAACTACCCTAGATCCACTCTTTAACGAGTTATGCTCTACAGGGATGACCCTAGCGGTTACGCCCATGGTCGACCCCTTCACGGGATATGTTCTGCAATGACCACCTCATGGGTTACACCCACGGTTGGATCCTTAAAGGCTATGCTTAACAAGGATGACTTCCATGCAGGCTAGCTCCTTAACATTTATGCTTCACAGGGATGACCTCCACGGTTACACCCCATGGTTTGCTCCTTAACAGACTACGCTCTACAACGGTGATCCTATCGGTTACACCTAAGGTCTGCTCCTTAGTAGCAATGATCTACAATGATGATCTCAGCGGTAGACACCCATGAACAATTTTGGAGGTCGACTCAGCCGAGCTTATATCATAGCTCTATGACGTAGATCAGTCTATCATTTAAATGATAACCCCCCAGCTCAAACTGGGCCCCCACTGGTCCGATGTCAACGACACAATGGTGAAAGCACCATGCAACATGCCACTCAGCAATGCTACCTTTAGTAAAGTCCCCAGCCAACGCTGCGGCCCCTGTCGGACTCCTCGTAACGGTTTGGCAGGGTCAGCGGCATTGTTTGAGCAACACTTAGTTCAGAACGTGCCCAACAGTTCAACACTCCAATCAACAGTGCTACCAACAACCAAGCCATTGGTCCAAGCTGGGTTCCTGCTGGTCCAACCTCAAGGACCAAGTTGGGTAACAAGTTTCTGTTGGGAGCCTTTAGATGGCAAGTAAACAATATGGGGTGAATAGTTTTATCAAATAAAATGTGCTAATTGAAATTTATCACATCTATGTTTACCTAAGAGTTCTACTAGGGTTACCCAACTTGACTCTTAATCAACTTAATATCAGAATTTGCAATAGTAATGCAAAGCAGAGATATACTAACAACGATGCAAATAAAGAGACACTAATAGTGACAGAGAACAATCTTAAACATAGAGCAATTATACAGGTTCACCCTACCCTTGGGTTACGTCTAGTAATTTTGGGTTGATTTTCTGTTGCTATTTGTTGGCATTAGTGGAACTAGGTCTGCATTGTTTTGGCTGAGGAATCTGACCGTGTTTTGTACATGTTGTGAGCCATGTTATGGGTCATGTTATATGACATCATTCATGACATGCGGGATTCGACTGTAGGATCTTAGTTTCAGAATTTCTAGATGGATTTGACTGCAGGATCTTTGGTTCAGTTTTTCCAGATTTATATTATCGCCCAAGTATCGCGCCCAGGATCTGTTATTTCCTATAGTCACTCAGAATCTTGCCAAGAATCTGGATATTGACTAATTTATTATGAGGAAATAATTGCTGAGATATAATTTGTTCTATTTACCCGAAATAGATCCTTGGTTGATGGGCAAAGATAACTGATTTAATGGTAGAATCTCGTGGTCACTTGATTAATGGGCGGGAATATCCGTTTGAGATTTTATAGGACTCTTTACCCGAAATAGCTCCTTAATTTATATACGGAATATCTACTTGAGATTTTTATGGTTCTATTTTACCCGAAATAGATCTCATACATTGGTTGGTTGGGATAAAAGGCTATCAAGGAGATCGGTTAGGGTTAACCTTTCAGAGATTGGTTCATCGTCCTGGGAAGGAGACTGACGGCTACATGAGTAGGGATCAAAGGGAGTTTGATTCAGGTCAGTTTTGCATGGGGATCTTGCTGGGATTACTCCACTTTCTCATTCTGGTGAATGAGGCTGACGACTACGAAGGTACTGACATTTCAGTTGGTAGCAGAGGGGGTCATCCGTGTTGCTTTGTTGTCAAAGAGAGTGCGATCTTGGCTTATCAGTATGTCAATCATGAATACTCGCGCAGGTGCTTCTGTTATTTGCCCTCCTCTGCTTGAGGGAACCAACTACACTTATTAGAAAGCAAGGATGCACGCCTTTATCAAATCACTTGATGAAAAGGCTAGGATTGCTGCTATTGAAGGATGGTCTCCACCTGTTGAAGTTGACAAAGACGGAAATGAATCACTTAAGGTGGCAAAGGATTGGAGTCAAAATGAAGAACGTGCAGCACTTGGAAATTCTAGGGATGTGAATGCTATCTTCACTGCAGTGGATGAAGATCAATTCAAACTCATCTCTACATGTGAATCTGCTAAAGAGGCATGATATATTCTTCAAAATGTTCATGAAAGAACTAATTTGGTAAGAGTTTTTAAACTTCAAATGCTTGCTTCACAATTTGAAGAATTGAGAATGGATGATGATGAGGCCATTGCTGTGTTTAATGGAAAATTGAGGGATATTGCAAATAACTTGGTAAGGAATATTCTGAGGTTAAGTTAGTGCGAAAGGCTTTAAGATCTCTTCCTGAACGGTTCTCAGCTAACGTTGCAGCTATTGAGGAAGCACGAGATATTTCTACCATGAGACTTGATGAGCTAATGGAATCTCTTCAAACCTATGAGATGAATCAGAAGCAGAACAAAAGAGACAAAGGATTGGACTTTAAGATTGATGTTGGAAATGTTTATAAAGATGATGATGAATCTGGTTTAGATGAGGATATAGTCCAACTGACCAAAAATTTCAGCAGGATGCTCAAGAAAATTGGAAGAAAAGGGCAGAATTTCAGGACTGAGAACAATATGCTTCGGCCTATTGATACTTCCACTGGAAAAACTTTCAATCGAAATTCGAAGAATGATCAGAAGAAGAGAGAAAAAAGGATCCAATGTAGAGAATGTGAGGGGTATGTGCATATTCAGGCTGAATGTGGAAATACTCTGAAGAAACAAAAAAGGGAAGTCTTTGACGAGTACCTGGAGTGAAGATGAGTCAGAGGGCAGTGCTGAAGATGAGGAAATCACTAGTAATTATGTTGCCTTTGCAGCCTCTCTGAAGAAGCAATCTGATTACAACACTGGCAGTCATGTCAGATCTGATGTTACTTCAGTCATGACATCTGTCAACAAATCAGACAATGTCAGATCTAGTGTTACGACATCGTCCATGACATCTACAGCTGAATCAGATTCTGAAGTTGACAGCGATGAGGAAGTAAGTGAAGAAGATATACGGGTCGCATACTAGATGATGTTTGAAAAATGGATGCAGATCTGTAGCATTAATAAAGTGTTGAAAGAAGAAAATGAAAAGTTGAAGAAAGAAAAGGAGGAAGTCAAGAGCAAATATCTCAAAGTTGAGGAAAAATATCGAGACCTGGAAAGCAACTTCAGAAATATTCTCCTCAGGGCAAAGAAAGCTGAAACCACATTGAATAAGTGGAACTTGGGAAAAGCAATACTGGATGATATCTTGAACATGGATAAGATTGCAGGAGATCGTAGTGGAGTGGGCTATCATAAAGGATTTAATTATAATAGTTCTACTACAAAAAGGATAGAAGTCATGAAGGAACTTGAGAAAATTGGCCAACATAAGAGCTATGATGGTAAGAAGAAGTTAACCAAAACTGTCAAAGGTGAAAGTCTAGTGTGTGAATATTGCAGAATTATTGATCATTCTGAGAAGAATTGTTTTAGCCGAATGCGTCACTTTATGGAAGGAAGAACAGTTAGTTCTCTCGACAGAAGAGTGAAAAGGAAGTGGGTCAGGAAGACTGAGTTATATAGCATGGTGGCTCATACATCCTTAAGATCATCTTCAGATAACATGTGGTATTTTGATAGTGGATGCTCACGGCACATGACATGCAACAAGGAGTTTCTTGATGACTACAAAGTCAGTACAGGGGGTCGTGTGACATTTGTTGATGGTTGAAGGAGAAAGGTTCTTGGTAAAGGTAATCTGAATGTAATTGAACTTCTAAGCTTAAGAATGTGTTGCATGTTGAAGATATCAAAGCCAATCTTATTAGCATCAATCAACTGTGTGATCAAGGCTTGCTTGTGAGATTTAATAAGGAGAAATGCTGTGTGCTTAATGCTGATGAAGAGCGTATTCTGATGGGCAAGAGGTCTACTGACAACTGCTATCCGCTACAAGACTCTAGTACTTGAATGAATGAAGAGCTGAACACTGCAGTTTCAGACAAAACACCTCATGTTATGAGTAATGTATAACATTAGATACGACAGAGAACGATGTTGCTACAGATGTTATGAAATCAGAACGAACATCTCCTCTTAATAATCAATGTGAGCAACCTGCTACAAATTTTCATGAATCTTCCTCCAGAATTATCAGGGGAATGGTAAAGCAGAAAGTTCCCGTCATGGAGTATGTTACAACATCAAGACAACTGGCATACGTCTTTACAAAATCGCTAGACTTTAGGAGATTCGAAGAGTTGCAGCGGGAGTTGGGAATTTACTGCATTTGAATATGCAGTCTATTATAAAATAAAAGAAGAGAGAAATAAGGGAGGTAATAAGGGCCGGTATCTCAGTCTTTTCCAATCCCCTTCATTTTACACTTTTCAGTAAAAAAGAGGATTCTTCTAGGGTTTTCCTTCTCCTCTTCCTCATGGCTCGAACTCACGGTGGTCGCAGCTCTTCTCGTCGCTCTTCCTCCGCCAGTGTAGTCAGATCTTCTCATGTCTCTCCTCCAGCACTGTGTTCCGCTGTTGATCCGGCTATGTTGGCCTCTTCGCCCATTCCGACTGATTTTTCCCTAAAATTCGTCTACTTCTACGTTGGTTCTGTAGGAGGATATATGCCCATAAGGCAATTTATCCTTAGTATACGTCTCAATTATCCTAGGTATGAATTCATTGAGTCATATACTTAGATAATTTCCTTAGACTTACAGTTAGGTCCTTATGTATCTAGATGTAGATCACGATTATGAGTAGTAAGTGACCGAACAGAAACTTAAGCCTTAAACGGTTCGTGATCATAGATGTGTCGAGAACTAGATATCGGCACATCGGACAGACCACTGTGTCTTTGTCTTACCTTAGGGTAATGATGATCTCATAGTCATTCGACTTGGTGAAGTCGGAGACGAGACACAGGTGCTCATTGGAGAATGAGTTCACTAAATGACCAACTTAGAGTTATTAAATGGTTAACTTTAACTAAACTGTTTATAATAACTCTAGGGTGATGATAGATAAGTTGGTCCTTAAGACCTGAAGTCCTTTGTACGAACCTGTGAGTGAACAGTGTCGCTTAGACATATGATCTAGCTTTGTAACACCCCGCTCCCCGGGATACCCGAAGAGCGAGTGTTACGAAGGAAAATACAAAATACAAGATATAAGCAGGTCCACTGCGCACTGCTATGGTAGTACATGTAGCATTCCAGACGACAAACATAGAAACACAAAGAGACAACAACTCAAACCCTGATATATATATATATATATATATATATATATATATATATATATATAACAACTGTCCTATTTTATTTTGGAGTATGTTTTATATATATATATATATATATAACATACTCCAAGAAGCAGTAACTGCTTATGATAACTGGGATATCCGGGATAATGGATGATCCACATTTGTATCCCACTTTTGGAGTATGTATGATGTTGTGTTTGTTTGCAGTTCGTGGACCTGAGCATGGATACTGGGCTATTTGATCTACGGTGACGACGCTTGTGTCCTCTCCCCTAGTCAATTAGTCTGGCATCCGATGCTCAGTCCACATTGTAACTTTCTGTACATTTTGAATATATACTAACTTACCTTGCAAAAAAAAACAACTGTCCATGTACAACATCTTATATAAATCTCATATACAACATAAAACCCATACCTCGCCAGATACAAGAACATACACCCAAAACTCTCATACTCTCAAAAACCCTCAACTCTAACCAACGCCAACCAAATGGACTAGTGGGCCTCCAAATCCACGAACCAGCACCGAAAAATATCAACGGGACATGTCACAGTGTGACCCAGTAGGAAACCCAAACCCAACTCACAAGGTGCACAAAAATGCTATGCACTAAGTAACAACGGAAACTAACTCATGGCATATCACGACAATTACATACGAAAATGTAAATGGTGTCATTACAAAACACATACATGCGGCAAGAGGATAGCAAAACAAAGTGAGGAGGACGTATAGAGAAGTGAACTGCAATA
>JAULAV010003098.1:0-25000 GCA_030789695.1 Scilla litardierei | reverse complement strand
GAGTGACCAGTGGAAGTTGCCTCGATTTGGCGCAGAAGAAGCATTGGTCGTACGGACGAGTTATCTTGTGCAAAGATAACTCGACTATACTTGTATTCGACCTATCTGACTCTGTACAAGTCAGATACGAGGATGCTTAGCATTTGCTCTTCTACATCGCAGTTGGTCGATCGGTCGTCAGTTTGAGTCTGATGGTCGATCGTTCGCCGTTGGGTCGTTCGGTCGTAACTCGGTTGAAGTCCGTGTTCAGTCGAACGGTCGCATGGTGGCTCGATGGTCGATGGCTCGTACGTGTGGCTCGGCACTTCGATCGTTCGGTACAGAAGAAGGTTGCTCGGTCGAAGGGATCAGCCCATTGGGATGCGGCCCAGTAGGATGCGGCGGAGGCCCACTAGGGTAATTAATAAGGGGTTTTAGGTTAGGGTTTCGTGTGGGACATCAGAGGAACCATTGAGAGAGTCTCCATTTGTGAGAACCAACTTTGAGAGATTGTATTGTGAGTTTTGGAGAGATCCTGTATGCTTCTTCTTCGTCTGAGAAGAAAAAGAGTTGGTTTGTTATTTCCTTTTGTAATAAAGCTCATCGGTGTTCCCCCTTGGCCGGTCCACGACCTAAAAGCAATTCTCTTAGTGCTCTATTGGTTGGTATTTGTTTGCTCATCTTTGCTCAGGGGTTCTCCGGTGATCCGTGTCTTCCCATGTGTTGTACTGTGAGCCACGGCCACAACACAATAAACTGGGATCAAAACTTTACGGTTCCTGAGATCAACGGAGGAGACAAAGATGAGTAGCGGTGACGATGACGGTTCCTCAAAGACTTTGACTTCTGGGTCACATGCTCCAGTTGGTCGGACTATCATGTCCAACACGACGTTCGAAATTGAGAAGTTTGATGGGAGAATCAACTTCAGTATGTGGAGATGTGAAGTCATGCATGTCTTGAACCAACTTGGTCAAGACATCCGCATTGGACGAGAAGCCGATGGGCATGTCCTATCAGGAGTGGAGAACTCTGAATCAGAATGCATGTTGTACCATCCGACTGTATTTGTCGAAGGAGAAGAAATACACATATATGGAGGAGACAAGTCTAAGCAAGTTCTGGAAGGAGCTCGACGACAAGTACATAAAGAAGAACATCCAGAACCGGCTACACTTGAAGAATTTTAGATCCAAGTCCAGAGACAAGACAAGGGGCCCTCAGCGCAAGATGCTGGCGAAGAACCAATGTGCTTTTTGTAGAGAAAGAGAAGAGATTGGGTCAGATACTGCCAAAAGGCGAAGAAGAAGCACGACGCAACTGCAAACATCGCTAAGGTTGTTGAGGTCAAGGAGTATGTATTGGTCGGTGCTTCGGAGGGTGTGACGTCAGATGGTTAGGTGCTCGACTCAGGGTGCTCGTTCCATATGACGCTACATAAAGAGTACTTTACGACCTTCAGGAAAGGTGGTAAGAGTATAGTCTTGATGGGAAATGATCGAGCTTGCAGCACGACAGGCATCGGGATTGTGCGGATGAGGATGAGCGACGGTGTTACACGAGACATCGATGAGGTACATTTTGTTCCTGACCTAAGGCGTAATCTCATATCACTCGGCTCACTCGAAGCCAATGGTTGTCGAGTGACCAATGAGAATGTTGCTCTGAGGGTGACCAGAGGAGCAATGATCGTGATGAAGGAGAAGCAGAAAGGCACAATCTATTACTTGGATGGTTCGATCATAGCTGGCACATCAGCTCTGACTCGTGAGGCGGATAATGACGAATTAGTATTGTGGCACATGCGCTTAGGGCATGTGGGCGAGAAAGCTTCGCATAAGCTTATTGTTGGAGATCGTCTGAAGGGAGCCAAGACCGGAAAGATTGAGTTCTACGAGCACTGTGTGTTTAGGAAGCAAACATGTGCTTCATTTGGGATGGCCATCCACAATGAAAATAGAGCGCTTGACTATGTATACACCGACGTATGTGGGCCGAGTAGAACGGCTTCATTGGGGAGGAAACATTACTTTGTGTCATTCATCGACGATTACTCACGCATGATGTGGGTGTTTCCGCTGAAGTCGAAGGGCCAAGTTCTTAGCACTTTTCATCAAGTGGAAGAAGCTGGTTGAGACTCAGACTGGTCGACGAGTCAGGTGTCTTTGAAGTGACAACGTTGGTGAGTATATATCAGATATCTTCGAGAAGTTAGGAAAATCAAAAGTGATTCAAAGACACTACACTGTTAGTGGTACGCCGCAACAAAATTGGGTAGCTGAGAGGATGAAGCGAACTTTGCTGGAGAAAGTTCGATGCATGTTGTCAACAGCTGACTTATCGAAGGAGTTTTGAGCAGAGGCCTAGGCGTACGCGACCTACTTGGTTAATCAACTACCATTGGCTGCATTGGAAGGTCGACCTCCATTGGAGGTCTGGCCGAAAAAACCAGTTTTCGACTATAGATCGCTACTAGTTTGGGGATGTCCGAACTACTATGCCGATGCTCGAGCTAAGAAAGCCATCTTCTTGAGCTTCAGCAATGGTGTTAAAGGATATCTGTTGTGGTGCCCGACACAGAGGAAGGTGATCCTAAGCAGAGATGTAACATTTGATGAGTCGGCATAACTAAAAAAGGAGCATGAACCAGGGGTGGAGATCGAACAGACACAATTGAAGCAGGTCTAAAACCACGTGTGTCTGAGGTTCCACATCGGTCGATCGACAACTCAGATCGACCCATACCAGAAGCTGCAGAAACGGACTTCAGATGGATGCTGGTGAAGTTGGTGGTTCAAGCTCAGTTGGTGGAGATAGCTCGTCTTCAAGGGTCGTTCAGTCGAAGGATTCTATAGCAGTGTCGAGGCCGAAGCGTGAGATAAGAAGACCTGCAAGGTACTCGGAGATGGTCTTATTTGCCTTTTCCACAGTATGTATCGATTTTCCCACTTCTTTCAGTGAGGTGGAGCAATCCGAAGAACCGAAGCGGTGGAGAAGTGCAATGGACGAAGAGATGGAATCGCTGGTGAAGAACGACACATGGGATCTCGTGGAGCTTCCAAAGGGCAAGAAATCACTTGGGTGTAAGTGGGTCTACACCAAGAAGGAATTGAAGGGGTCGAATCCGGAGATGTTCGCTACAAAGCTCGCCTCGTAGTGAAGGGTTTCACACATAGAGAATGCATTGACTACAATGAGGTCTTCTCTCCTATGGTGAAGTATTACTCGATTCGGATCCTGTTGGCATTGGTTGCTCAGTTCGACCTTGAACTGGTGCAATTAGATGTCAAGACGGCGTTCTTGCATGGAGAGCTTGAAGAGGAGATCTATATGGCTCAACCCGATGGCTATGTGAGTGGTGACAGTTGTATATGTAAGCTGAAGAAGTCACTCTACGGGTTGAATCAATCACCACGGTAATGGTATAAGCATTTCCAATGCTGTATGAAGGATGATCAAGGGTATGTTTGCAGCCCTTATGATCATTACATGTTTTATCGGAAGTTGGTTGACATGTCCTTCATCTATCTTCTGCTTTATGTCGATGACATGTTGATAGCTTCATCGAAGAAAGATGAGATTCGGATATTGAAGTGCTATTAAGTTGTACGTTTGAGATGAAGGACTGGGCGAGGCACAGAGGATTCTTGGGATGGAGATCATAAGAGATCAAAGTGGAGGTACATTTACATCTTTCATAGAGTCGCTATTTGAAGTCTATTATACAGAAGTTTGGCTGCTTAAAGATGAAGTCTGTAGCTACTCTACTTACACCTCAATTCAAGCTCAGTGACAAGCATTGTCTGAAGAACGAAGAGGAGAAGAAGATCTTGACGAGTGTACCGTATGCCAATACTGTAGGGGCCCAAGATGTCTGCAATGGTATGTACCTGACCTGATCTATGACATGCGGTCAGCATGGTGAGTAGGTATATGAACAATCAAAGAAATGAGCATTGGCGAGTAGTGTAGTAGATCTTGCAGTACATCAATGGCACAGTCGACGTCAGACTGACTTATAGCCGAAGTGTTCATTGTCTGCACATTGTCAGTTATGTCGATTCCGACTATGCAGGTGACTTGGATTGGGGGACTACGTCTTCACCATGTCTGACGCTCCAATTTGTTGGTAGAGTATCCTTCAGTCTATGGTGGCCTTGTCTACTACGGAGGCAGAGTATATGGCATTGACTGAAGCGGTGAAAGAGACGATATGATTGATGTGCTTAGTGGATGATCTGGGAGTCTACCGAGAATGATACGATGTCCATTGTGATAACCAGAGTGCAGTGCACTTGGCTAAGAATCATGTCTTCCATGCTCGTATCAAGTATATCGATGTGAGATTTCACTTTGTCAGGGGCTATGTGGGAGAAGAAAACGATGACATCAACTTCCTGAAGATTGGAACAGATGACAACCCGGCTGACATGCTGACGAAGGTTGTATCGGGAGTCAAGTTCAAGCATTGTATGGAATTGCTCAATGTGGTTCCTAAATGAAGTTGACATCGGGCCCATGAGGGGGCATCATGACTCGGAAGAGTCAGTCGGTCCCAGGAGGGGACAGTCATAGCTCGGTGGAGCAGTTGGTCCATTAAGACATTTGGATCTTCGGAGCAAAAAGGTAGGGGGAAGCACCAGTCGATGCTCTACCAAGGTGAAGCCGTGAGGGTCATTCGATGGTCTAAGGCTCGAATCTCGCCAAGGTGGAGAAATTTGGAAGTTGGCTCGATTCAGCGTAGAACAAGCATTGGTAATACAGACGAGTTATCTTGTGTAGAGATAACTCGACTGTGCTTCGGTTCGACCTATCTTACTATGCACAAGTCAGATACAAGGTTGCTGAGTATTTGGTCTTCTACAGTGCAGTTGATCGATTAGTCGTCAGTTTGAATCTGATGGTCGATCGTTCGGCATTGGGTCGTTCAGTCGTAACTCGGTTGAAGTCCATGTTCGGTCGAATGGTCGAATGGTGGCTTGATGGTCGATGGCTCATACGCTTGGCTCGGCACTTCAATCATTTGGTACAGAAGTGTAGGATATGAAACTATGGGGAGAAAACACTAGGGGTGAATAGTGCTTTATAAAGATAATAAGAAAATTACGCCCAATTAAATATCCTGTATGCAACCTTAGTGCGGAAATAGAAACGGAGAGCAACAACCACAGAAAAGCAAGCACAAACAAATGATATACCCTAGTTCATATTCACTGAGTCTCCCCGACTCCTCCAAATCCTACTCCAGCAACCCACTATAAAACCTGCTAGTGATTAGTGATCCACCAATACACACTTGCCAAAACCTGACAAGTGAAAACCCAATACACTTCCTTCCACTTTTCACAACCTGGAAATGGGCTACTCTCACAACCGAGACGAAACTTCTCAAGTATCAAGAGAAAATAAGAACCGAAATATGAAACAATTTCCACAACCTAAGACTTGAATAATACTCTTTAGAATGAGGAAATGAGGTGCGTGTGATGTTCTCTAAATGATGAGAGTATGAGCACTTACTACTTTGTCTCAAGAAGATTAGAAATGAATTCTAGAAGCTTGATCTTGAAAGCTTGGAGACAAGTTGACACATAGAGCTTGAGCATGAATATCTTTAAATGCTCTTTAATGCTCTAGTGAAGAATTGATGACTTGAAATCACTTGAGAGTGTATTGAATGAAGTCTTAATAGTTTGGTTAACTTCTTAAGTCAAGCCATCAAAGCACTTTAAATAGCTTACCAAATTCAGTCCAAAATTTGCTAAAAATTCCAAGCAATAAATGATGGAAACGGCTATTAACGGGCAAAAATCCTAGTCATCAGTCGCCTAAAGTAGAACGACCAGATGGCTGATGTACGGTTCTGACTGGGTCATAAATGTAGTCTAACGGACACTTGGCAGACATCTGGTCCACTGTATAGTCGTCTGGCTCAAGGGCGACAGACGTCTGATCATTCAGACAGAGTGAGACTGAACTACTTGGAATAAATTGGTCCGAATATCCAAACGTCTGATGTATATTATCAAGATATCTGGTCGACCATATAGACGTCAGGAAACATATCTTCAGACTCCTTAATCAAGACTAAACTGTAGAGTTTAAGATACTGGAAGTTTGGTTTGTAATTAACCAAACATCTGATGTATATCATCCAGGAGTCTGATACAAAGTGAATACATCTGGAAACATAATATCAGAGGTCTGATTTCTGTCAGTCAGCATATGTCGAGAATTAATCAGACGTCTGGAGTTCTTCATTCAGGTGCCTGACATATTATGCAGACGTCTGAACTGAGAACTGTTGGGTTTTGAGGAACCCTTAGGACACATTTCTATGCCCGTCCTACGTCGAACGGACGATAGAGGCAAAAAGAAAAGCAAGCAGCAAAAAACGTTAAACTATTTAACAAACAAGCCCTGAGGATTTCAAGACCCTAGCCAGGATCTCTACTATCTTGAGGTGGGTCCGACCACCCAGATGTAAGCTACTGCAATAATATAAATGAAATGCTTAATTAAACTACATACCCGAAACTTTGCTTGCACCGGCAAAGTGTATCGAACCGCGTCCCGAGCCGTTCCTCGTCCCTAGCTGAACCACTTTCTGAACCGCATCGCGTCCCGAGGCGAGCAACCCCCTTGTCACTGAGCCAACCACACGCCGAAGAAAGTTTCACCTTCAGTGGATCATTCACCAAGACTCCGGATCGAATCCGAGCCCCTTCGTGGCTTTGCTAAAGCCCTTCAGAAGCAAGGCAGAAATATAGGGAGAAGAAAATATTTATTTTAAGATTACATCCGAGCGTTCTCCAAACTTTTGGGAGCTACTCAGATCTAGAGCTTGGGACGAGTTATGAGGAGGGGGTTATGTGTCCATATTTTACATCTTTTTCATAGCATCATGCCATCGCATTCCATGCCATTTTCGCATTCAAATCCCATATTTTCCTACGATATCACATTTCTAAGGTTATATTCGAGTTTTGTAGTGTTTTATGCTGATTTTGGAGTGATTTGGGACCCGATCTGGGTATGGACACATCTGACACGCCGGTGAGCTCGTTGGCGAAGCGCTACAGGAGTACGCCAAGTTTTGGGAGCCATAGGAGGAGTGGAGGAGAGAACAGGAAGTATGAGAAGCTTCAGCAGCTCTTGCAAAGGATTTTCCAGGCGACTCGACCGAGCAGAGCAGCTGCTCGGTCAAGCAGATGCAAAATTAGGAAGGCAGCTGATACGCAGCCTGCTCGGACCGAGCACTCATGGTGCTCGGTCGAGCAGCATTTAATTCCTACGCCCGACTAATTTCTTGCACGGCCAGAGCAGATTCTTCAGCGATCGAGTCAGCTATCTGCTCGACCGAGCAGAGCTGACTCGACCCGTGCAGACAGAGTGATGATTTTGGAGGAGCACGATTTACTGTCATGCTCGGTCGAGCAGTACATCTGCTCGGACCAAGCGGCCGACCGAGCAACACACTGCTCGACCGAGTCACCCACTCAGTCGACGATGCTGAAGGCCATTTTTGGAAAGAATTTGGAGCGGCTGTTGCGCGCTGAAGCGAGTGAAGTCTGGGGATCTGCGACAGTGTTTGGGGGGCGATTCATTCTTAGTTTTTGAATAGTTTTTGGAGAGAGGAGATAAGAAAAAAATATTTATTAGATCTAGATTAATTTGTTGAAGATTATTGGATCGAATTTATTGGAAGTTCATTTGCTATTTCTGGCATTCTTGGAATCTTGTTTTTCTCTGAGATCTATTACTCGATGTAAGTTTCTTGATCTATTTTCTATCAATTTGCTATGATGTTTTCTTCCCCAAAAATTGCGTTTTTATTCGTTAATATTGTCATGAGTGAGTAGTCTTTTCTGGGGTTGATGGGTTAGCCCTAAGACCCTATGGAAAAATGTAGATCTGGATCCCTAAGTTGAATTGGGGATAAAAAGGGAGTATTTCGGTCAATCCTACCGAATCCCTAGGATAACCCGTATTGAGATCATGCCCACGGTCTGTGGAATTGATGTGCTTAAGGGGTATCCTTAGGTTTCGAATAAGGAAATTGGTGGATCCAACCAAGGCTCGTGACCATGTCTGCCTCGTGCCTTGAGAGGATCCATCAACGAACTATATCGCTACGTTGACGGCTACGGCTATTGCGTCAACGAGAGCCACCGAAATACCTTACAATTCTAACCCACGAGAGTGGTACGAATTGGGAGATTAATCTCTTAACCCTAATGCAACGTAAGGATTCTATTCCAACATCGATCCCCGATGGTCTTAGTGGTGATCGCTAATGCCCTAGTCCCTTTTTATTATTAAATCAACAACGATACCAAAACCAATTCTCTCAATCCATTAGCTATCTCACTTCTAGATATAAAAGTAAACTGAAAAATCAATTGCACCGTCACCGTTCCTGTGTGATTTGATATCTTTTATACTATAATTTGACACCGTCCGCTTGCGAATAGAGCCCGAAATTGACACCTAGGGACCATACCACGCCTGGCGATCGTGACACCGCCGGGTGGAATCTAGGTGTAGGTTTCGGGTGCGTCAAGCTTTTGGCGACGTTACCGGGGACGGCAATAGTGTTATCTCAGTTTATTTTTACTTTGAGAAGTTTGCTAGCAACTCTAATCATTCCTTATCTCTCCATCATTTTTATTCTTTTATTTATTACAACGCTACTAATGGTATTTGTCTAGTTGTTTTGGTGCATGAACATTCACTTCAGGGCGTTTAATCAAGAGTGATTGTTCGATCCCGAGATCGAGAAAATGGCAAGGGCTTTGAGGGCCTCAAGCAGAAATCAATCTCACTCTACCCAGATGGCAGACAACAATACTCCTCATTCTCTTCGCATCGGGTCCATCAGGGACCATATGAAGCCGACATTTGGAAACAACTCATTTATCCTTAGACTGCAACTGGCGACGGCGAGCTTCGAGCTGAAAACGGGGCTCATAAATTTGATGCAGTAGGATCCCTTTCACAGGCATCCTCATGAGAACCCCAACCACCACATCGATACTTTCCTTGCAAGGTGTGACACTTTCAAGGCAAAGGATGTGAGTGATGATGCTGTCAAGCTGCGGCTTTTCCCGTTCACTCTGAGGGATAAAGCCTCATACTAGCTATGGACCCATCCTCCCAACCATTTCACCATAAGGGAGAAGCTGGCACTCGCCTTTGTGGATAAATTCTATCCACCTTCGAAGACAGTACAGATCCGGGGAGCAATCTCAAATTTCAAACAGCTCGCACAAGAGTCGCTTTATGAGGCATGGGAGAGGTTCAAGAACCTCCAACATCAGTGTCCTCATCACGGGATCCAGCCTTGGGATTTGGTGCAGAGTTTTTACAACAGGCTGTAGTTCAGCACCAAAATGATAATAGATGCTGTGGCGCAAGGCGCCTTACTTGACAAGTCTCCTGAAGAAGCTATAGACTTGCTGGAGCATATGGCAGCCAATAACCAGCAATGGAGTGAAGAAAGAACCATTGTGACCCGGACCCCCGAGGTCAAAGCTGCTGGCCATCTGGACTCTCACATCGAGACCTTATGCAAACATGTGGCCAGAATTGAACAGCGCCTGGATTCCATCCTTGCATCCACCAGCACATCTACTTATCCTCCTATAGAGGATTATACAGAGCAAGGGTATATCCGTAGTGAGGCACATTATGATGGTGCCGAATTATCAGAATCTGTGCAGTACGTCCAAGGAGAGGGACAAAATCAATGGCAACATCCGGCTGCTTGGAATCATCCAGGATTCTCTTATGGGAATCCATGTGGAGGGATGCAACCTCCATAATTTCAGAGACCGCCACCCCCTCCTCAGCAACAACATGTGCAGTCACAAAGTCAGCAACAGAGCGGGTTTAGGCCAGCTGGGCCTTATCGACCGCCAGGTTATCAATTCAACCGGCTGCCTCAGCAGGGCTATGCACCAAACCAGCCTCGGTCCAATTTGTAGGCCACATTGGAGACTTTATGAGTGGTCAAGCCCGGTTCAACCAGGACACTTCCACCCAGGTCAAGAGCATAAATACTTCACTAGATGAACTGAGGGGCCAGATATCCCAGCTTTTGAAGAACCAAGGGAGG
This sequence comes from Scilla litardierei, assembly GCA_030789695.1. NCBI lineage: Eukaryota > Viridiplantae > Streptophyta > Magnoliopsida > Asparagales > Asparagaceae > Scilla > Scilla litardierei. The sequence goes on along the minus strand of JAULAV010003098.1, from coordinate 14,904 downwards.
TTGCCTTCCCAACCAGAGACAAACCCAAGGGCCCAAGCGAATGCTGTAGTTTCTGTCACCACACGTGGAGGATGGGCGACTGATCCCGTCATGATCCTGGTTTTGAACAAGGAGAGAGTCATTGTTAAAGAAGCCGTTGATGACGGTGATAAAGAAGAGGCTACTGAAGAGCCTACGAATAATGAGGAGAAGGCAGATCCACCATCCAACACACCTACTACAACGCCGCCTCCTGTTGATGCTGCAAAGAACAAAGCTAGCCAACCTCCCCCGCCATATCCACAGAGGCTAGCCCTGGCTAAGATGGAGAAGAAATACTCCAAATTCACGGAGTTGCTGAAGGGGATCCAGTTAAATATCTCGTTCATGGATGCTATTACGGATATCCCCATCTATACCAAGTTTTTAAAGGATCTGATCACGTGGAAGAGGAAGCCTGAAGAGATAAAGCTCATAGATGACTCCACCTCCGTTATAAAGAATCATCTCCCCGAGAAGCTACCAGATCTGGGGAGCTTCACCGTTCCGTGCTCCATCGGTGGGATGCCCATCAGCTGAGCTTTGATTGATCTAGGGGCTAGCATCAGTTTGATGCCCCTTTCTATATTTGAGAGATTGCAGACCAGAAGCGAACTAGAGCCGACGAATATATCCATCCAGCTTGCGGACCATTCAATCACTTACCCGGTGGGCATAGCCAGGGATATCATTCTCCAGATACCCCTGGGTTATGTGTTCCCGTTGACTTCGTCATTATGAACATGCCCGAGAAAGGGAGCTCCCAGCTTATACTTGGCCGCCCCTTCATGGCGATGGCCGGTGTTTTGATTGATGTCCGAGAAGGGACTCTCTCGTTGAACGTGGGGAACATCGAAGCTAAATTCTGGCTGCAGAAGCCAATGAGAGAGCGTGTTCATGAGGAAGGGGCTAGCTACTTGGAGCTCCTGGAAGATGAAGCTGCTGAAGATTTCACTTCTGAGGGGGTCACGAAGGGCCCAATAAGAACAGGAATTGACGATGACAGTGACCCAACCTACCACAAAGCGGTCACCGCCTACATTCGAGTGTTGGATGAGGAACTTTTAAATCATTCTCCGAATCATGAAGAGCCAGAAGCCATAGGCCACGCAAGGGAGAAGCTTGAAGTGGACGGATACCGAGTACCGCCGGATTGCGTCATCGACAAGAACGACGCGCAAATTCCACGTGCACCAAATGACAATTGATAAATCAAAGGGAGTCGAGCTCATGACTATAAACGAGTGCTTATTGGGAGGCAACCCAATTTCTTGTATCTCAGACTATATTTTTCAATTTCTTTTTTAGCCTACATATTAGAGAAAACCAAACAAAAACGTTGTTTATTTCCCGTAAAACTATAAAACCATAAAAATTTGATGGGGTCCTCCTCTTCACAGGTTGGACATGAGGGGACACGCAAATCGACATTTTTAATGGAAGGAAGCTGGAGGAGAGCAACAGATTTGAAGAGAAAACCAAAGAAAAAGGAGCAAAAAGAAGACACAGGAGACTCGATCGAGCAGCCACTCTGCTCAGACACGAAAAAGAGGGACAAATCATCACTATGCCTGCACGACCCGAGCATCATCAGCTCAGTCTGAGTAGGCATCGACTCGACCGAGCATTCGACTACTCGGTCGAGCAGCGCAGGGACGAAGACAATGAGCAAAATCATCACTCTGACTACACACGGCCCGAGCAGCATTAGCTCGGTCTGAGCAGACAACAACTCGATCGAGCAGCCTACTGCTCAGTCGAGTATGACAGGGTCTTGAAACTTTGGAGAAAATGATGTTTTGTCTACACGGCCCGAGCATACCCTGCTCGGTCCGAGTGATGTTCCACTCGATCGATTAGCATACTTCTCGATCAAGCATATGAGGGAGTCTACTATAACTCAGTTTCAACTTATTTTTAACATCGTGTCCGACTCGACCGAGTAGCTTCGTTGCTCGATCGAGTCAATCTACCCTTCATTTGATGGGCCCCGCCTACAAATGAGTTGGGTTTTTAAACCCACTCGTTTTAATTTTTACCCTAATACGCTCAAACTACCCTAATTCACTGCCCGAGCACTCTCCTCACCCCCTACTCGAGCTCACTCGTCGATTTTGTCCTATGACTACGCCACCGCCTGTGCCGCCCGTCCGACGCTCCACCTCCGGTCAGTCGCCCTCCCTCCCTCTCTCTCCCCTCCCCCGCTCCCCTATTTTCTATTCGACGGCGACGGCCGCCAGCACCACCGCCGTCGACGGCGCCGCCGACCTCAAAAACACCCCTCCCCCGTCAATTCCCCCCCTCCTCCGCCACCCCCCCTCTCTCATCGTGCCACCCAAACCCCCCATTCCCGATCACTATGCAACGTCGGTGCCCTAGGCCCGACCCCACTGCTCGATCGAGCACCCACAGTGCTCGATAGAGTAGCCATCACATACTCAGCAAAACATAGTAGACCGAGCACTCTAGTGCTCGATCAATAATTTTCCATCGAGCAGCATTGCTCGGACCAAGTAGTACCTCTGCTCGGTCGAGTAACCCCAATTCACCACTGCTGCACATACCCCTATCTTTAATTACAAATTCTGACGTTCTTCTTGTTTCTATTTCAGGTACTCTTTGCCTACGTCAGCACCCACTGCCGGGTTAAGCTTGGGGGAGATTTTCGCATCACTCGCTCAGTCGGTACACTCTTTTCCCTTTTTATTTCTATACAGACGCATCATATTGCCATTGCCACGATGGTCCGCACTCGAGGAGCCACCACCCCTCCCATTCGTGGGAAGAGGCCGACTCCTGGCGCCTTCTCCTCCCGACCCACACGTCGTACTCGCTTCACCACCACCGCACCTATCACCACCACCATCCCCACCACTACCGCACTTATCACCACCACCTCCACTCCCACCACTAGCACTAGCACTACCACTACCACTACCATCCCCACTACTACTACACCCACCACCACTACGCCCATCACCTCATACCCCGCCGCCACTACCGAGACTATGTCGCCACGTGTGTAGACTTACGGGATCACCTTCCGGTATGACAATCACCGCGAGCGCTTCGTCAAGCTCTCGCAACGTCGTCTCGTCCCAATCCTCTTCATAGACGTCCCCACACTTTGCTCCATTGGACTCCTTCAGGGAGTCCATCACCTGTACTGCGCGATCGACTTCGATCATCTCCTCGGTGTCCACGCCCCCACATACACACACCTCAACCTGGAGGCCCCGAGCTCCATCGCCCGCACCCCAGCGGGCGATGGAATCACATTCTGACTTCTCGACCATGACTACACGATCACTTACGAGATGATCCGTGCGCACTTCCATTTCCTTGCCATCCCAGACCCTCGCACCGCCTTCTCACCAGACTACGACTTTAGCCCTTTCGATGCTCCAGCTTTCTGTCAGCGTATTTCAGGTCTGTACCACTACCGCCCGAGTTGGGCAAAGGCATCGTGCATCGTGCACCCCAGCCTTCGCTATGTGCAGAGGCACCTCGTCACGACCATCTTCTGTAGGCCAAAGGTCGGGACCATGTCCCTTCCCGAGCTATCCCACCTTATGGGGATGACCCGACCACTGCGCTTCCACCAAGACGGCTCCCTTCGTCCCTTCGTACTTTCTGATGCAGCCCACTAGCTGTGTCATCGCCTCATTCAGACCGCCCGCGCATACCACTTGACCGATATCTGATGCGGCGGATTTTTCATGATCTTTGCACACATTCTAGGTTTACATCTTCCTGACGATCTAGTGACCCCTCCAGGCCCCACATGCTTGACCCTTGGTGTGCTAAAGTATATGCACATCATCGGGCCCTACGGAGCTCGTCACTGGACATATCTTGTCGGCACCCACCACACACCACACATGGTACTTCCTGCCCCTTACCTCACCCACATAGCTCCTGTTCAGCTGAGCTGGATGATCGACTGGGTCGACCCACTCCTTGCGCTCCACGTACTTGAGCCCCCTAGTGCTCCCGTTGAGGCTGACGCCGATGACCGGGTGCCCCGTTCCTCCGAGTACGAGTTGCATGACATAGCAGCCCTCGTCGCCGGCCTTCCAACACCACCCGTACACCCACCACCCTCGGGAGCCGTTTCTTCAGCCACCTCTGTATCTACCGATCCCACCATCGTCGAGTCTTCGGGGACTGTCTCCACTTCTTGCCCCGCGACTCATACCTCTGTCCCCACCATACCCATGCCGGAGGGCACCGATATCCAGTCTGCTCCCGATCTTACAGATCTTGACTTTCCAGAGCACGACCCAGCCCCTACTCTTCCGCCACTTCGGACCTGATAGCTTCACTGCATATTTCTTTAGGATCCCACATTCCACTCACCGAAACATCTTCGTCACCTGCTTCAGCCGTCCTTACAGAGAGCGTCTCGACGTTTGTCTGCACTACTGTGTTGACGACTGCTTCGTCCTTCGCTAAGATCCCGTCGAGCTCACCCTCTCCCACTTTCCAGCCTAGGCACCGTGTATCCTCTTCACGGGGCCGCTTTACGAGAGTTGTGTCTCATGGCCACGTCCCTCACCCTCTCCTCGACTCCCGTACCACAGACGGTCATCTGACGGCGTTGGAGGAGTTGACTTCTCGCCTTTGGCACGATTTCGACCGCTTCGTACGCTCGATGATGACACATCACGATAGAGTCGAGGCGGACCTGGCCTCCATTATAGACCTTCTTCGGACACGTGGCCCACCACCAGTGATCCTTGCACACGCCCCACCACCTAGGCCAGCCACTGTGACTACCCTCGGACCACTCAGTGCTCCACATTCCCGGGCTTCTGCAGAGCCTACTTCTTTCACACCTGAGTCGGTTGTCACAGTAGATACCACTTCTGCCATAGTGCTATTTTCAGCGGCGCCTTACACTACCACCACTGATCTCCCCACTGACCCACCTACTGAGTTCCGGCCTGATCCTCCCACATCTCCTGGTCCACAGCAGAGGGACCCATCACCAACCCCAGAGGGTGGTGCCCCTGCCTGATGTTGTCCCTACCCGTTTTTGCCTCCTTCATATTTTATTGTGCCCATCTGTCTGTTTGGGGCCCTGATCTTAGATAGCTTGGGGGAGGACCCACGCATGCATCATTTTTCTTCATCATTGCATCATGTCATGTTTTTACTTCTTTTTGCACAGTTTTTATTTTACATTCCCCCACCCACCCACCCTATTTAGCATCATCTCCTGCCTACTAGCGTTTCTCAGCAGTGAGGGCACTGCTAGGTTTAGCTTGGGGATGAGCGCTACCGCTTTATTTTTCATTTTTTCTTTTACATTTTCTTCCCTATTTCAGTTTTTATTTTACTTTTCCACCACTTTTCCACCTCCTTATCTTTTTTTTATTCTGCATCACGTTTTCTGTTTTTACCATGCATGCATCTCTTTTTCTTCATTTTCCTATTTTCTCCACCCTTTTTCTTTTTATGCTAAGGATGTTTTGCATGATGATATTTCTCGTAGCCCTAGTAGTTATTCACGATGCTTACTTTCTGATGACATGCTACTAGGGTAGTTTCAGTTTTACTATCCATATGCGTGCATATTCTTTTGCTGATCTATCTGATTTAATGCCTGAAATGAATTGAAAATCAAATGCATGAATTAGTATCTAGTATGCGCTATGTTGGCTAATGCACCTAGGTTCACGCATCCCTAGAACACTTGGAGCATCTGCTTTATATCTTATTCACTTCTGTTTTCATGCTTGATATCATTGTGCCTATTACTGCATGCTTTTTCAGTGTTCATCTAGATGAATGAAAATATCCATGCTAGTTATGAGTTTAGTTATAGTATTATCTTATTAAACCGATGTGCACCTCTTATGAGTGAACCGAGAGATATATTATTTTCCTTCTCCACATATCCCTATAGTTCTCTATATGTCAGTTGGTTCCACCCCTACAGCTACCCTTACCGCATCTCACTTCCCAAAAATCTCAAATGGAAAAAATATAGCTTCTAAATGAAATGGAAAAAAAGAAAAAAGAAGAAGAAAAAAAGTGTATATATAAAAAAATGTGTATATATACGGGTGTGAAAAAAAAGGAAAAAAAGAAAGAAAATAAAGGAATAAAAACATTTTTATACTTTCATTAGAAGCTATCACATATACTGGGAAAAAGAAAAAAAATTCCATATCCTATTCCTAGATGCGACGCCTCAAGCTAAGCTTGGAGGTGTGAACCAACTGATCACATGAGTGAGTGTGACATTAGAGTGGAGACGGTGCATAACGGGGAGATTTGATAATACTTAAATTTTACGCAACACTTTAGTTTTTGGAGATTTTTCATGACTCGAAATGAATAATTGAATAGCATGATCCTTTTTATTCTCTATTGCATGCTGTGTGATTTCTATATGCTCTATGTGTATCTGTGATTGAAAAGTGCATTTCCAACTCCTTTTATACTAGACTCTATGGACTGCATGAGATTGATATGAGTCGATAGCCTTATTTCAGTAGATCCCTATCTTTTGTCTGTATTGCATGCTAGACATATGATCTGTAAAGCTTGAAAGTACAATTAGCATGTATTTTTACTATTCAGAGCATTGTGATATATTGCTTAGGCATGAGATCTGACCGAACATCCTTAGCACCCTCCATCCATTTCCATTCTCCTCTATTCTTATTTTTATTTTTTTATTTCTTTTTGTTTTCCTCCTGGCGTACCTAGTATTCGTCTTCCTCGAAGATGAGTAAGAGGTAAGCTTAGGGGATTTTGATGTGTCCACATTTTACATCTTTTTCAAAGCATCATGCCATCACATTCCATGCTATTTTCTCATTCAAATCCCATATTTTCCTACGATATCGCATTTCTAATGTTATATTCGAGTTTCGTAGTGTTTTATGAGTTTTCAGAGATTTTGGAGCGATTTGGGACCCGATCTGGGTATGGACACATCTGACATGCCCGTGAGCTCGTTGGCGAAGCTCTACATGAGTTCGTCGAGTTATGGGAGCCATGTAAGGAGTGGAGGAGAGAACATGAAGAGATGAGAAACTTCAGCAGCTCCTGCAAAGGATTTCCCAGGCAACTCGACCGAGCAGAGCAGCTGCTCGGTCGAGCAAATGCAAAATGAGGAAGGAAGCTGATACGCATCCTTCTCGGACCGAGCACTCATGCTGCTTGGTCGAGCAGCCTTTAATTCCTATGCCCGACTAATTTCTTGCACGGCCCGAGCAGCTTCTTCAGTTACCGCGTCATTTATCTGCTCGACCGAGCAGAGCTGACTCGGCCCTTGCAGACAGAGTGATGATTTTGGAGGAGCACGATTTACTGTCATGCTCGGTCGAGCAGTACATCTGCTCGGACCGAGCGGGCCGACCGAGCAACACATTGGTCGACCGAGTCACCCACTCGGTCGACGATGCTGAATGCCATTTTTGGAAATAATTTGGAGCGGCTATTGTGCTCTGAAGCAAGTGAAGGCTGGGGATCTGCGACAGCGTTTGGGGGGCGATTCATTCTTAGTTTTGAATAGTTTTTAGATAGAGGAGATTAGAAAAAAATATTTGTTAGATCTAGATTAATTTGTTGAAGATTATTGGATCGAATTTATTGGAAGTTTATTTGCTATTTCTCGCGTTCTTGGAATCTTGTTTTTCTCTGAGATCTATTACTTGCTATAAGTTTCTCGGTCTATTTTCTATCAATTTGCTATGATGCTTTCTTCCCCAAAAATTGCGTTTTTATTCGTTAATATTGTCATGAGTGAGTAATCTTTTGTAGGGTTGATGGGTTAGCCCTAAGACCCTTGGGGGGAAATGTAGATCTGGATCCCTAGGTTGAATTGTGGATAAAAAGGGAGTATTTCGGTTAATCCTACCGAATCCCTAGGATAACCCGTACTGAGATCATGCCCATGGTCTGTGGAATTGATGTGCTTAAGGGGTATCCTTAGGATTCGAATAGGAAAATCAGTGGATCCAACCAAGGCTCGTGACCATGCCTGGCTCGTGCCATGAGAGGATCCATCGACGAACTATATCGCTACGTTGACGGATACCACTATTGCGTCAACGAGAACCACCGAAATACCTCGCAATTCTAACCCACGAGAGTGGTACGAATTGGGAGATTAATCTCATAACCCTAATGCAACGTAAGGATTCTATTCCGACATCGATCCCCGATGGTCTTAGCGGTGATCCCTAACCCCCTTGTCCCTTTTTATTATTAAATCAACAATGATACCAAAACCAATTCTCTCAACCCGATAGCTATCTTACTTCGAGATATAAAAGTAAACTGAGAACTCAATTACACTGTCACCGTCCCTATGGGATTCGATATCTTTTATACTATAATTTGACACCGTCCGCTTGTAACTAGAGCCCAGAATTGACACCTAGGGGCCATACCACACCTGGCGATCGTGACACCGCCGGGTGGAATCTAGGTGTAGGTTTTGGGTGCGTCAGGGGGCATGCCCCTATTTATATAGACGGTTGACCCCTCCCCTTTACTCCACTTCCGATGTGGGACTAAATGTTTTGGAGTAAATAATTCAAGTTAGTTTACCTTAAAGAAAGGCCAAACTTTCATGAATTTTAACTCCCTCACCGTTGAGCTCGCAATTGATACAACCTATCAAATCAAAGAGAGCTGAACGATGAACGCGTAGAAAAAACGGTAAGTCATTCCGAGTCCGTTTGACACCTCAAACGTGTGTCCAAAGATCAGCCCAAAGTTGTATTTCGCAAATACAATCCAGCCACCATTTTGACCCTAGGGTTCTGAACCCCTCGTGGTCCCCACCGTGGGGCCCACACTGGGCCCCACCGTAGGGCCCACACTGGGCCTCACTGGGCGCACCCGCCTGTAACATCAGGAAGGTTGTAGAAGTCCAGGCCCACCCGCGTGCAATCAGCGGGTGGGCCCCAGCCGCCCGCTGACGCGGGGTGCACCCACATTAGCGGGCTGCTACCCCGCATCAGCGGGCGTCAGTACACAGGCTGACGCCCGTGTCAGTGGGTCAAGCCCCACATGCGGCTGTTTTTTTGTTTCTTAAACAACAACAAAAATAAAAAACTTTTTGGGCCCTAACACATTTGGGCTTCTATTTAAAACACTTTTAAAAAAACTTATTGGGCTTGTTTGGACTCCGATTTCAACACGGTTTGAACCTACGTTTAGACTGGGCCGATCCCGTCATCCAGGTAACCTTTTCTACGCGTTTATTAAATTAAATACATACGTAAACAATTTACGACGCATAAAATTTCCCTTTGCATCAAATGCAAAATTATCCACATCTTTTATATAAAATCATTTGCAACAAATACAAATGATCTGAGGGCGTACATCCCCCAACAAGAACATCATGCATCTGTACTAGGTAGGGTTTTGTAGAACTGTATATGCATGAGCCCCAGGCACCTGGAGATCAACTATTAGAAGTCTGTGTAGGATGAAAAACTCTATTTTGAATTTATGCAAGTTCTAACCCTATGACACTCAATGATATATGATCTAGAGGGTTGTGAGTGTTAAGAGTGATATTTTATTAATTCTATTCAAGGCTTAACATGCTATTTCAACTAAGAAGTAAATAAAGAAATATATACATGTTTTATCCTATTCACTTCCTATTGAATTCCTTGAAGACTTCCACTTTAAGTTTGTTGAGTCTAACGCTTTGATTTCCTTGCGTTCATTCCTCGATTTCCATGCTTCATTGATTGATGTCCTTGCATCAATGATCCGAGTCATCATCTTCATTTGATATGACTCTGTTTATATTGATGATGCTTTCATTAACTACAAAACATGTGTATTAATCACAATTGATTATGTTTGTTTATCATCAAAACCACATTTGGGAAAACCGATATTCAACATTCTCCTCCCTTTTTGATGATGACAAACAATCATAACCATAATCAATAATTGTGCATGAATATAATGATACTTAGTCCTCCTGCATTGATGCCAAATATTTTAGTCCAAATAATCATATGAATAATGGATCATCAATGCTAGTTAATGATATGTTTATCACATGAGTTGTGTGTATTATTCATTAAATCCATCAACATTTATAAATACACAAGGCATGAAGCATATGGTGATTCACATAGGGAAAGTTGAAGCATGAAATAGGAGATCAAGTCCAACTATATTGAAATCAACTTTTCATGATAAAGTGAAGAATGAATTTCAAAACTCTCCCCGAATCATACAATACATATTATGATTCATGGAGTTAAAACACATATGTTTACTATCTCTTCCCCTTTATGGTTCATTTGAGAAAAATTTCAAAATCTTAAGAATACTCCAACAAAAATACCCCAAGCAAGCTCTTAAGCACTCCTATGGTTAACTCTCTCCCCCTTTGTCATAATCTAAAAGGATGGGAGGAATGGAACAACAACAATTAGTGCTAATATAGAGTACAACTATGTGATGGACAAAATGATACCAAAACACATAAGTGAAGGTGTTCTCTCTTAACTATTTGTCTAAGCTTGAAGCATCAAAACCCATAAGGAGAAGAGTATTCAACATTCATACTGAACGTGCACAAATAAAATAATTAGCAATATAGTTGCACATTTTCAATAAGCATTAAACTTTCATTAATATATAATGATGTCAGAGATACTAAAAATAACTCCATCAAAACTCATACAGACATCATGCCATATAGGCAAGTACTCAATCAACTACAAACAACTCAAAATACATCAAGGTGGTGGTGGAGGAGGACAAGATGTGGGAAGTCCCGAAGACAATGCAGGTGCATGCTCATCATCAGGCATTACTATGATCATATTTTACACTTTATTTCTGCATATTTCCATGCCATATCGATTGCTCGTATTGCAAATTTAAAGCATAAATGAAGATTTCTCGACGAATTTCACTATTTCTATGTTTCATTGGATTTCCGGGAAATATGGAGCAATCGGGAGAAAATTGGAGCTATGAGCATAAGTACACGTGTCGGAGCATCATCGACGAAGATATCAAGGAGGTCACGGTGCTTGAAGATGAGAAGAAGTGGAAGGAAGAGGAGAGGAGAAGGAAGGAAGCGAGAAAAGAGAGGAAAAGTTTGAAGCTCGGCCTACTCGGCCGAGTGGCGCAGACTACTCGACCGAGTGAAATGGATACAGCCCCACCCAGAAGCGATGCAAATGCACTCGACCGAGTGAAACTTTCACTCGACCGAGTGAGAAGCCCACTTCACCGAGTGAGGGAGGAAACGCTGGAGGCAGAATGCAGATTCTGAAGATTTCTGTAGGAACTCTCACTCGACCGAGTGAGAAGGTCACTCGACCGAGTGAGCCAACCACTCGACCCAGTGGCCTGAGATGATAGAATGCCAGGTTTTGATGATTTTCTGCAGGAAATACCACTCGACCGAGTGACATTTTCACTTGACCGAGTGAGCTGATCGGTCCATATTTTACACCTTTTTGCGCATGTTTTCACGCCATTTCGATTGCTCATATTGCAATTTTCACGAGTATTCGACGATATTGCGTTACTTTTCACTATTTCTTGTTTTTGTCGGATTTCAGGAAATATGGAGCGATCGGGAGCAAAAATGAGCTTAAGGGACTTGCACCCACTCCGGAGCGTCACCCAAGGCTCTTTTGAGGGCTATTCGGCGATGGGAGACGGGTGGAAGAAGAAAGAACTCCGTAGAAGCAACGAGGAGGAGAAACGGAGAAGATTGGGCATTTACAGCATGCCACTTGGCCTAGTGGAGCACTCACTTGGCCGAGCAAGAAGACCGCTCGGCCGACCCGACCGGACACGCTCCAACATAAGGAATTGGGCGTGCACTCGGCCAAGGGTTGATATCCCACTCGGCCGAGTAAGAAGATCGCATCGCCTGAGTGGCATGAGAAATCCACCATCAAAAGAGGCCGACTTACTGGAAATGTACATGCTTTTGACGGTTTCGACTCGGCCGAGCAAGAAATGCCCCTCGGCCGAGTGAGTAAAGCCACTCAGCCGAGCCACCATCGGAGACATACCCCTGAGGACCTCGAAGTTACTGTTTTTCTACAGGGTCTGTCACTCGGCCGAGTAGAGAATCCCACTCGGCCGAGTAGAGAAGTCAACTCGGCCGAGTGACGCCGAGGACACGCAGCACCCAGATTTTCAGACAGCCTCCAACTCTTTTGAAATCTTCTATCATTCCAGCAATGAAAGTATTTTTCTCATATTTTTTTGGATAGTAGACTTCATGAAGGTTCCAACTCCACCAAGAACATGCCAATCGGAGGTCAGATGAAATCTGGAGAATTTCTGCAAGTTGACGCTGCAGTGCTGGAATTTCCACTTGGCCGAGTCACATTTTCCCACTCGGCCGAGTCGACGGCGGGCCCAGATTTTAAGTTGCGGTTTGGGCTGTTTTTGGGCACGAATTTGAGGGGTTTTCTAGGGTTATTTGCTAGGGTTTTGGGGGGATATAAAAGGGGTTTTGTAGCCACCATTAGAGAGGATCCCCATTATGTTTTCTTGAGGTTCCCAACATGTTTTCTTAGGGATTCTTTTGGAGGTTAGGCCATGTCCTAGGCCCCCTCTTGGATCTAAAAGCTTGTATTTTGGATTGAAGATCTTCATCAAGCTAAGTATTTTTTTTCTTATTGTTTGAATCTTTGTTTTTCTATCTTTTTGTATGCAAGCAATGATTTTTATTTATTCTCATATCGTTATCGCTATGCTAGAGTAGATTTGTTGTTCTAGGGCATGTGGATGAACCCTATGAATCTAATTTCAGATTTGTGATGAATGAATTTCTAAATTGCTAGAATTGCTAGGAGGTTAGGTTGTGATTGATTTATTACGGATAGCTAGGGATTTCCATCGATCTAGGGTTTGCAAGAGATTGGATTCTAATCGATGGGAAGGCCTAAATATTCGATTTAGGTTTATAATCGAGATTCTCTAGACTTGGTTTGCAAGAGATTAAACCAAAGCTAGGATTTTTATTATAAATCTATACCCATATTCGTTTGCAAGAGATTGGACGAATACGAACTATCACAACCTACATCGTAACTCGAGTTTGCACGAGAGTGGGCTCGAGGAGCGATTGAACGATGATGTCGATCCTAATGCTAGTGGCTTAGGCTAGGGTTTGCAAGAGATTGGGCCCTATCCTAGTTTTGCTATAGACCGGCAATAGCGCGAGAGCGTGAGCTTGGTTCTCTATTCAGTTACGACTAGTTCACCTCAACGCAAGTCTAGTAATATTGAGATTCACTATTTACAATGATGTATGACGATCCGTAGTGGGAATTCCCTAGCCCTAGACACTTTTATTATATTGTATTTGAATCGATATTTGACCGAATTCTTTATCACCGACACCGACATCCACCACCATTTCCATTATATCATTCCATAACCATCTCCACCAATAAAACATTCGTAGTCAAACCAACCTAGGATAGATTGGAGCCAACACCACCTCCTCGTGTTCGATACCCGCTCGTCGCTACACCGTGCGCTTGCGGTAAAATTACAATCGTTCTCTGGGACGTGTATCTGGGGCGCGATCAAGTTTTTGACGCCGTTGCCGGGGAGGTGTTTTCCGTTGGGTGCCAATTTGTCACAATTAGGTTGATTAGATTGCATTAAAAAAATAAAAAAAAATAAAAAAAATACATTGAGAGAGATTTTTTTCCCACCACCTGCTATTATTATCTTTATCTCTCTTTGTACCACTGACGTCTTTTCCAGGTTGTTTACTTTGATTGATCAGGTACATTTGTTGCAGCGATGGTGCTTCCAAAGAAAATACGAGCAGGCTCTATACAATCCTACATATATCTCGCTACATTCTATCAGGCTGATGGAGAATCCTTCGGGGAAGCCTTGTCTAGGTTTGAAGGAATGTTAGAAATGTTCCAGACGGAGTCAGACCATGAGTGGAATGACTCCACGCTATTTGATATCTTCACTAGAAGGCTAAAGGGACCCTCACGTGAGTTTTTGAAGAGGATGCAAGTGGGAAAGTTCAGTGATTTGTAGTTGGCAGCAGCCTTGGAGCAAATGATAGATGATGCTCGATCTACCGGTTCACTAACCGTTACGGTAAGTAAACCATACGACCAAGTATTCATCGATTTTGTTATGGCTAATGTCTCTAGTGCCGGTACTATCATAGATGGAGTGTATGCTTCACTTGAAGGTGATCATATCCACCTTTATACCATCAACACTCCACAAATAGAGACATCTGAGTTGCCAAAGGAGGACACATACACGGACCTATTGAGAAACATTGTCGACGTAGTTCGAAATTCCGGTCCATTGACAATCACGGCAGGTGATCCTTTTGAGCTTGAATTTCAAACCTTTATTACTCATTGTATCTCTTCCACATGCACAGTTGATGATGGAGTCTACGCTCTAATTGAGGGGCACAAGACCCAATTTTACACCATGGTTGAGATACATGAGCCTATAGAGCCACCTTATGACGTCGTCGCCTCCCCCTGCCACCCACCTGAGTCAGAGCAGCCTATACCATCAAAGGATATTATTGTGGAGGTCATGCATACAGTAGTGGAGCAGACCATCGAGGAGGACGTGGCTTTGGACGATGACATCTGCATACAGATGGAGCCCGAATTGTGCCCCCCTCCTTTCGAGCTACCGCAGCCATCCCCACCTCCTACAGAGGCTGAGCATCCCTCAGAGGACCATGCTTCCACTGATGTTGAGGACAATCCCACAAAGCTTATGGCTCCCTTTCAGGGAGATCTCTCTACTCCCTCATCTCCTACATTTGATTCTCCTCCCGTGTATGATGTTTTTTATGATTCAGATTTTGGCGACTCATCGTGCCTTTTGCAGGATTCATGTACCTAC